>VZRE01000767.1:0-60206 GCA_013396775.1 Cephalopterus ornatus
AAAATCCAAGAGTAACCAATAAAGAACTACCAAAAAAAAAATCTTACTACTCTTCTCGAGATAGCAAAATTGCACTAAGCAACTGCCGGCACCCTCTGCTTCTCAAAGTCCACAAGGCCTCACTGGGCCTCACTCTTCCATACGAGTAGAGCCGATAGCAGAGAATTTGTTCCCAGATCCACCAGAAAGAAAAGAGAGGAAGAGGTTTCTCCCCTTTCTTATTTATATCCTGATTTACGTAAAAAATCATATAGAATACTGGGAACATGACCACTTCCTCGGTTACAACTTGATTACCAAGAAAAGTCTAAAATCAAAACTACTACAATTTAATTTCGAAGAACTTGGAGTCATAGAAAGCAAGGATCAGACATTATGACAGCAAATATAATTTACTAATAAATTACTCAGAAAAAAATCAGAAAAAAATCACTTGAGTAAATGCTACAGTTTTGCTCCAGGTAATCATACAAAATTGCTGGTCAAAAGAGAAGTAAACCTCTAAGTACATTTATTTTGAAGGAAAAATTGGGCAAAAATCTGACAAAGAAAAGAAGACATGAAAGGAATATTACTGTTTCTCTGCTGCTGAGATGAATCTCCTTTTAACTCAGTGTAGTCACTCTCATCAACTTAAAATAAAGTCCTGGAAGCTTATTATATTAATCAAAGCCCAAAAGCGAACCCATCTCCAGCAGGAACTTGCTAGCAAAGTCATACAGCTAGTTTACCCAATGTTAACCAGTTTAAACACGTATTCATGATGAGAAATCATGTTAGCAGCTGTCACAACTGAATAGGAAGATATCTGGCAACCAGGGGAATGGCTCATTTCTCTCCTGGATGACACAGTTACTCCTGTCTAATGTTGGATAAAATCATCATGAAATGTCATTCCCTGGGAGCTGAGGGCACTTGTGTGCAATAACTTATTTTAACAGTTTTGTAAATTAAGTGAGAGACTGATTCAAGCATTTCTTTTATGCAGCCTTTTACCTGTCACACAGGCTGACCTAAATCTGCTCTCCCCAAGTCAGGAGAGGTGAAGTTGTTGAAGATGGCTCTCTCTCTTCCAGATTCAGTGCCATTTTGATGACTTGCCAGACCAAAAAAAACTTCTCTCAATGTTTCTCTAGGTCCATCCAGCCAATGCCTTGGACTTCCCTTCCTAGTTTATGTCATATCTACTACTTCTCTCTCTCCCCTATCTTCATACCTGTTCATATAATATTTCATGTTATTAAAATGTTCAAATGGTCTCTTTGGCATTTTAATGTCCAAGATGTTTTAATCTGGATGTTTTAATCCTGCTAGATGGTCCGCTTAAAGAAGGGCTGATTGCTAAAATGCTCACCATCAGCAGCTGTTTTATGTTAATGCAGCCCATAGCAATACTTTTCTTAGCAAGCTCAGAGGCAGCATCTGGAAACTGTTCCTCTCTGGTGCAAAAAAACCTACCTTCGTGAATGCAAGAACTCTTGTTATTCAACTGCAGCACTCCCTCTGGCTATCTGGTCCTTATCACTGTCTGCCTGAGCCTTATGCAATTTACTACTGGATTTTTGATTTCTGTGAGCTTACACAGACCTTACACAGGGCCTTTGCAGGTAATATTTCTTGGCATTGTAAGATAAAACTCAAAAGTAATACAAAACTTCCAAACTGTGCAAGCCTATAAATCCAAAGTTATGGTGAAAAGAGAATCACTGGCCATCTTAATGCAAGTGAAATACCTTGCCCGGCATGAGTAAAGCCTTCCAACTGTGTCATGTTCAACTAATACAATTCTGAAGATTAGGTAAGTACCTAATCTAATAAAGGTAGCTAATTTAAAAGATTGAATTATAAGACACAGGTCTGCACCTCTGTCGTGTTGGGTAGGATATGTTTCCAAGAAATCTGGCACAAGTTCCATTAGCCTGAGGAAAGGTGACAAAATCTGGCATAGTATGCAATAATGAAGGGGAAAAAATTACTGATGAAGTCAAGAAAAACTCCTACAAGGTTGAACAGTGGCAACTAATTCATGATAAAAAATAATTCTGGTTGTGAAAAGAATACTTCTCTAGTGACCACCATTTTACTGCTTGATAATGTTTATGTGTATTTCTGTAAACAGATGTAGCATGAAACTGTTACAACACTGTCCAAAACCAGGTAAGAAATAATTCCCTTTTACTTTCTAGATAGATTTATATGTTACAGTAGGTCTCTGGTACCTCCTGTTACTGAAATAATACCTTTATCTCTGTAGAAGTGGGGTGGAAACTGGGGACTGCACCAGGTTATGCATACTCCATCCTCTGACATGAGCAAATCAAACAGCTTCTGTTTACCAGTAACAGTAGGTGTGAATTAATGAGGGATATTAATACAGCTTACTCATTTTCCAAAACTGTATTTCAGTGTGTTCTAATAGAATCAGAAAATTTAGGAAAATAGTCCTCTTTTGTGGAGAGGGGGAAAAGAGAATTGGCACCTGCAGATGAACAGTCAGAGATCTTGCTCTTATTGCTCAAAGGGGCACTGGTCAAAACTGGCAATGAAGGAAAGAGATAGAGAAAGAAGGATGCTTTTTAATACATTCTGTAACATTTCCTCTCTTTCACGAAACTGTCTTTTGTGAATTTTCTGTCACCCAAACTGCTTTCACTAATAGCAAGAAGAAATGTCATAAGGAGTGTTGATTAATAAATATTTGATGTAGCTTTATGTTTTATCAGTAAAACAATGCTGAGCACCAGCTCCACTTATTAATTTTTCAGTTTCTAAGGAAGGCTGGAGTAAAGTTTGTTGGACTTCTGCCCACAAACAAAACACACTGAAAATCAGAACAACCCTTTTCAAGACTTATTTTTGTTTTCCCAGTCTAGGCTAACTGCGGAAATTTTCTTCCTAAAACTTGAAAAAATATGTGTTTGGTACAGATATATTATTCTCTATAACTTTTCAAACTATTCAACAAATGTCTCATACAGATTTCATTTCTGAACTCTATTTTGCAGCATACAGCTCCACCTGTTGAAGAGGTTTTAGGAAAATAATCTCTACTATACTATTTCACCTTGCTGTTTCTAAAAACTTTGAAATTTCAAGGTCTCTCAAGCAACTGGAAAATAAATTATGCAATAATTGCTAACAACTCAAAGAGAAATAGAGCATAAGAGACAACATACAGCCAACCTCAATAGAAGTCAAAGGGAATTGCCCTGCAGTCAGCAGTACTGGTGGGTGATGTATTTCTGCCAATATTTTAGAAAGATATTAGTCCTCTCAGATCTTATTGTGGGAAAGGGTCTTATCTGAAGTATCCTGAAGATGAACTTCACAGAAAATTAGCCTTTGATAGAGGTAAGTTCCTATTTTTCAAGACAATTAAGCAATGAGTCAGGCATAGTAAGTGTTAACTTTACTTTGAAGTGCCCATACTTTCAGGACAGAATGCAAATGTTAATTATGTTATTAACTTTTAAACATGTAACAATTCAAGCTATTATAAAATTTTTGAAGAAATTTAAAAGCAATATATATTCTTATATACCATTAAACAGAAAACAACCCTAGTTGCTCTGGAAGATATAGAAAAACCACTGGCCAAATACACAGAATTAGGGAGGTACTAATCAAAAACACGGCAGCAGAAGCTGACAAGGGATAAAGGAGAGGGAAGCACAGATTTCTGCCAGTGCTTTAAATATACTACCAAACTGAAGGAATAATTAGGAATATCCTGTACATATTGTTTCTACCCATGTCTCTCAGTAACTGATACATATAATTATTGTTTTGTTACCATCTCTTTGAGGTAATCTGCTAGTATGCAGGACATGTATGCCTCCTTCAGCTATCCAATTAAAAGGGCTCCTACTGGGCTTCAGTGCCAAAAACTTCCAGTAACTTCAGTTGAAAACAAGTATTAGAGTGAGCATTGCAGTGCCTGGCTTTTGTGTGCTAAATATCAGAAAGACCACAAAGAGATCTCATAAAAAGATCTCAAACCAAAATGTATACATAGACTTAACTGTGTAAGATTTTCTTTTTAGCATCTCGTAATACCATAGATAAATAAAGTCAAAGTGAGTAGTTTAGAGCAATATTGTATTGTATAAGAGATTATTTTATCATTCTCAGAAGAATGATAAGAAGGTCCAGAGAAGAGCAACCAGGCTGATGAAGGGACTCGAACAAAAATCATGAGGAGAGGCTGAGGGAGCTGGGGTTGTTTAGCCTGGAGAAGAGGAGGCTCAGGGGAGACCTCATCACTCTCTACAATTACCTGAAAGGAGGTGGTAGCCATGTAGGGGTTGGTCTCTTCTCTCAGGCAACTACCAGTAAGACAAGGGGGCATGGTCTTAAGCTGTGTCAGGGGAGGTTTAGGTTGGATGTTAGGAAGACATTCTTTACAGAGAGGGTAATCAGGCATTGGAATGGGCTGCTCAGGGAAGTGGTGGATTCTCCATCCCTGGAGGTTTTTAAGATGAGACTGGATGTGGCACTTAGTGCCATGGTCTAGTAACCACGGTACTAGTGGACCAAGGGTTGGACTTGATGATCTCAGAAGTCCTTTCCAACCCGGCTGATTCTATGATTTTGATGATGTCCAGAACTATGTTGTTGTCTAGCCATTAGAATGTTAAGATAAGGGGGAGAGTGTGTAATAGGGATTGATTGCCTTAAATTTGTTTCATTTTTCACCTCCTTAAAAATGATCTAGAAGTTCATTAGAAATAATTCAAAAATAAAAATGCTTAAATTACTTCCATTATTCTGAGAGTTGTGAAAGTGAGAGATCTGTGCTCCAATAACAAGAAGTTAAAATGCTACTTTCACGGAAATACCTGAGAGTCAGTAAAATAAACAAATTATATTGTATACAGCTGTCACAGGAAAGCTGCTGGAAGTTAAAAAAAAATTGTCTATAGGCTTGTTTTACTCCTTGTTCAGGGGAAAATTTATGGTACTAAATATGATAAGCTTTTTGACCTGCCTCACCTCTCTTTTCAGTGCTGATTTCTGGCAGTCTGAAGGGTACACAGAAAAAACTACTGCATTGGCAGAATAAGCTTATATTTGGCAGAGGGGAATTTGGAAGTAAAAGGAATGTAGTATTGGCCTGTAAAACTCTTTTAAGTGTGATCAGCTTTTAACCAATGTAAATTTTTCGTAAAAATGTGTATTCATCTTGAACTAAATTTGTCTAAAGATCCATGTGAAAACACCCGCAGTACACTTCTGGTTATTTTATTTACAGATATATAACATAATTTTACTCTATTTAACACTAAAATACACCTGGGAGATGTTTCATGGAAGTTATGGCATGCAAGGTGCACCACCCCTGTAGACTGGTCCCACTAGGTGGACTGTTGATGTGCTGGTCCCTGAAGCACTGTGGCCAGGGGTTTGCTCTAGTGCATGATAGTGATTCCCTGCCTGATGAGGCAGTGTGCATCGTGGGAGTTGTATTGCCTGTCCAAGAAGCCCAGCTGCAGCATTCAGAAGGATTTCCAGTGTGGATTTCTGAGGTTTAGCCAGAAAATTTCAGGAGTTTGTTTTTGGATGGTTTTATCTTGCTTCTTATTTCTGTACTGACTCTTTTGAATTCTTTTTTTTTTTAAGGCAAAAAAAGAAAAGCAAGACAATAATCATGTTTCCCTTCTCCTTCTCCCCTAAGCTTGTCTCATATACTGACAGATTTCCCAGCAAATCTTATTATGCTAGACTTGTTTTTTTTTTATCTTTTGACAAAGGGTGGAAAGCCAAAGAAGGTAAGATTTGAATACGTAGCTTCACAGCATGAACAATGCACAGTAAGCAGCAACCTGCAAAGTTTGCATTCATGTAGTTCTTTAGCTTAATTACAGTCTTGATCTCAGGAAAGGGACATATCTCTAGTGCATTTATGTAGTGTAACAGGCAGAGCACCAGCAAAGAGCTGACAGACAAGATGCATTCATTTGATGTAGGTAATTATGATGTAAACGTAATGACTTCATGAACCTTCAATTTTATTGTGTCCTTGCCGTGGCATAGCTGTAGCTGATATCATGTGCTGCAATGTTCTGAAAGTCATGTCAAGCAAAAGTGTCTGCAATGATCACTTGCAAATAGTCTATGGTAACCAGATGAAGGCAGATACACGATTTCCCTTTCCCAGGTTGGGCATCCTGTAATGAGGACTATACAAAAGTGCACTCACACTTCTGGTAATTCACTATTCCCACTAAGAGTGAAGGTAGTGAGGAGGCTGAGGAATGAAATCTCCTGATCCTCCTGAAAATCATGGTAACAGAAAGCAAATTCATTAGATAGAGATGGGAGCAAGCTGCATTGCAAACATTTTCAACTTCTTAAGTGAAAATAGCACTCTTTGGCTAAGAATTTGAAGGTTTAAATTATCTTTTTATGTTAAAGTGTTCCCCTTCTCATACACAATCCCTTGTGCAGTGCTGTACTAGTGCAGTAGTGCAGGAAAGTGCACTAACAAACAGCAACTTCTTAGACATTTTTTTTTATAAAGCATCATGGAAATCTATAGCACTGGATAAATAGAACACAGTCCTATTAGCATAATGCTAAAAAATCCAGATTGTGAATGTGAAGTTGTGACTTTGGTATACTGTCACTAGCATTTTATGCAATTTGTATTTTCATCAGTGCTTTGATAAGTTTTTTCCTTGCATATTGGCATCTAACTGAAGAAAGATCCAGCAGCTGGACCTCACAAAGGAAACATTTTTTAAGGACAATTAAATCTAAGGATAGGTTTGCATTAAATACTTTTCCTAAAATTTGGTGAAACTGGGGTTTTAGGAAACCTAACAGAGTCCGAGGTAAAAGAAATATTGTTAAGAATTAATAATAATCCTGAATAGAGGGAAAAACAAAAAAAGAGATATTGAGTTTTACTGAGGATGTGTTCAGTTAGCGGTGATGATCTTGGCAAGTATCAGCAGACAAAGATGTCACTCTGGTTTTCTCTGAAACCTTAGTAGAAACAGACTGTGATATTTCCCTGCTCTCCTCATGTGAAGCATATTAACCTGTCAGAAGTACTTCCAAACTGTGCCTGAGGGTAAGGGAACATCAAAGGGGACAGCAGAGTCCTAGGGACTTACACTAAGTTCTTATGCCAAGGCTAGAGAGAAAAGAGGTCATGGGACATGGAAATGTGGAGATAGGCTGCTGTTCTGCGATTATCCCTTTTCTCTGCAAATATTGCCTTCAGTGCATTGTGTCAAGGCTATTCCCTCGAGTCTGAATCAGAGCTGCAGTGAATGGCAGATCTAACAAAGTGTAGGGGAGGTGGCAGTTCAATCAGGAAGGTACAGACAGTACATTCTGTGGGTAATTGCAGGAGTCCCTGTAGTATGTAAAGCAAATTAGAAAATACAAATAAATGAGGGGCAATTACTAAAATGTTTGCTTTGGAAACCAGAAATATTTTTTCCCTGCTGAAACAGCTATTGTCACCTCATTCTCTCATGGATTTAGAAATGGGTCTAAAAAAACTAAGGTATTTTGTGACTAGAGGGAGTTCGTAAAGCCTAGACTCATTTTCTTCTGTCCAATGAAGACTCTATGAAGTCTAACAATATGGTTTAACTGGTGTATGTCTCCTTAACATGGCTGTCATTTTCAAGAAACTTGATAGAATTTCATCTGTGGGATACTTCATGTCCTCAGTTTGACTTAAATGAAATGGGTCAAAGCATTCATAGTTTCTATGTGGGAGCTGCTTAGGATACAGTGCCATAAAATAATTCACATTTCTACAGAAAATTAGTAACAGCAAACAGGAAATCTGTAGTCATATTCCCAAGTAAATATCACAGAATCAAAACAGTTCTCAAAAATATCTTACAGTGGATACTCTTATAGTTTTTCCATGGCAAAAGGGTGAATTGAAAGAGGGGAATAATATGTGAGATTTATTGCATAAGCATTTAGCTCTGTCCACACATTGAACCCATGACAACAAGTTTCCATTTAGATCCTGTTTATGTTACTGGATGAGAGCAACTTTCTCCAAGTTCCTCTGTCTGCTCTGGCTTGATTACCTGTTAGACATGATAGACAAGATAGCGTGCCTTTCACATCAGAGATAGCCAAACATTATTCCTGGCCACAAATAATTTCCAAGAAACAATAATTAGACTGAAAAATGCACTCAGTCATCTGATCCTTAGAGAATTATTAGTTGAATAAGTATTCAGCACACTCGAACAACTTCCTTTTATTGTTTCAGGCTTTTTAAAAATTATGAACACTGCTAGGGTTTGTAAGCCCTCACTCAATACTGGGTCGGTTAAAACTACACCACGTCTCTGTTTTCCTAAAAAGGCATCCACTGCATGTGCTTTGATGCTGATCCAAAACAGCATTCTGTGTTTGTTTCATGCTGCAGGGTTTTTGGCTACTCTATGCCATAATGTACCATAGCAAACAGAATCAGGCATGTGACAGTTTGCTACATCTGTGCAGCAATAAGTCATTCATCTCAACCTGACACTTCTCTCCTTTCCAAAGTGACACTGCAATAGAGAAATATGCTTGCTCATTTATTGGAAGGAGGGTAATCAGTCCTGGCAAACAGAGATGAATTTCATTTATACAGTACATAACTCACAGTTTGTACTTTCATTAAATTTCCATGCATAGTGTCCCATTAATTTCAGCCAGAAAGATACATTTCTAAAATAATTTTACCATTGAACTGTAAAATGGGGTCCTATGAGGTACTTTAAGAGACATTCTGTAGCATCAGGAGTAAAAATAGCAGTACTTTCTTCAGAAAAATTATAGCTGCCAGTTCCAGATTTTCTGTGGTAATTAACCTAGATGCACTCAAGTGATGAGTACTCTCCCTAATGACTCTATTGGTTCAAAAAAGGAACAGTTTCCTGTGATCTCCTCTGACAGTATCATCAGGATGTTGTCAGTGCAAACAATACCCTTATCTAGCTTCTTTTCAAGTCACCTGATTAACTGGAGAAAATAGAAACAGAAAGAAAAGAGCATGTCCTTGCACAGAGGCTGTAAATGTCACTGAAAGGCCAAGGGACCAGTTCCACCTGTCCTTCCTTCGTTAGTTTGGCTTCTCCTGCTGAAGTGGCGGCTTACTGGGGTGCTTTATTTTCCAGTCTCTCTGCCAGAAGGTGGATCTTTACTGTTAGAAACCCAGTTCATGTATCCTGGTCACAATGGCGCCTTTGTAAAGGGAACAGTGGGTACAGGGCTTGAAAAACAACTTTCCTTCCCATTTAGAACCCTATAGGCTCATTATTCAATAGCACAGTGGTAACATAATGCATTTTCATTTACTTCACCCTAAATGTATGTAAATTAAAGGGTGGGTTTTTTATTAAAAATAACACTGATGTGTTTTTTGTTATTCAGAAAAGAAATTGTATTAGTGAAAAACAGCACTAATGACATTTCACATTCAAATTTGCCACTTGCTGGAAAAAGGCAGGTCTCACCCTGTGCTCAATATAAAAAATAAATACAAAATCTCTAATTGGTATTGTCATCCTTATGCTTAGTCCATATGTCTATTTTGCTTGTTTTAACTTATGATTGTCTCTTTACATGTAAGATTGAATCCTAATGAAAAATGCTGCACTCTTTGCAATGAAAAACAGATCTGAAATGAAATGGCAGAATCGCTACATGCCATTGCTGAAGGGGTTTGGGGTGAAAAATGTCATCTTTACCGGGAAAGTGAGTGTTTAGTGCATTAGGAAACCAGAGACACTGCAAGATGTACAACTTGTTTTTAACATTCGAATTTTTGAAGCACCTAGGGCTTCAAATCTAAACTTATTTAGCCCAAACATTTAAATGCCTGTGTTGCAAGATCCAGTTCCTGTGCCTGGATTAAGTGCTTGGCTTCATAATCAAATCAAGCAATGATACTCTTTCAAGGCTGCCTCACCTGTGTGAGATCTGCAGGTAAATGATGGAAGGTCTAGGTAATTATGAAGTATAGACAGTGTGTGAGCATGGATTGAAGTGTTTACTCACATCTAATCTAAACTCATTCTAAAGGTAGAACATTTACTAGTCTTCTCAGTTTTCTGTTTGAGGCTCTCCTACTCACATATTGGGAAATGATGAATTCACACAAAAGATAAAGTATATAAAAAAGGATGAAGTAAAAAAAGGGGAAAAAAAGACATTGACTACATATTTTGATGGCAGAGTGAATGAAAGCCAATCAGAAAAATTAGAGGTGTGGATTTTATTCTCAAGATGTTCAAGCCTGTGGTTTTTAAATGTTGTGATGTAAATTTACATTCACATCTAGTTCAAGCTGTCATTTTTGATACTTTCCATTCCTGTTACAGTTCTTTTGATTCTAGTTGACCAGATCCATCATGAAGGTCGTCTCTGAACAGGAAACTACAATTGCTGAAAGAGGTAGAATCAATCTCATGAAGAATGCAAAAATCAGAAAGAGATCCTAAACTGTGGATCAGAATTCAGTGGGGTGAAAAAGTTAAGAAACTCTAAGATGTGTTCAAAATTGACCATCATTGTCATGCAGGCAGTCTGCTGACTTCCTTGAGTAGTTGAATCTCTTTCTAAAGTGTTTTATTTTCCTTTCAAATATACTGAAATGAAACATTTAACCCCTGAAGCCAGAATTATGTAAGTCAGTAGGGCCAAACATCAGTTCAGACACAGAAAGGAAAACTGCAGATGGAAGGCCAGAAATGTTTTGTTGTTCAAGGTTTGAGGACATTGAGCAGCCTCTAAAAGTCCAAAAGAGCCTACTAAATGAGGAAGCAATTTAGGAACCTCAAGGAAGATACTCTGAACAGTGAGGGAGATACTAAAGTAAGCAAGTTGTTGTGAGAGCTATCCCTAAATTCATCTGTAACTTGATAGTTTTAATCTCAGTATTAGTTTTGGCTACACAATGCAAAAATGCAAGCTGTCTTTGTTAAGCAAGGTATAAAATAAAGCTAACAAGGGGGTCATGAAGAGGTAGATGGCTATTGCTTTGTATTGAACTGTGTTTTTCCAATATCTGTCATCTTTATGTAGATTTTGAAGACTCAGAGAATTAGAAGTTTTCTGTGTGTGTGAATAAATATGACAGCAAAGCAACCCGCTGAGCTTTTATGAAAACAAGGAAGAAAAGATACTTCCGTCAAATGGACTTCTGCCACTTGTGGACTGGGATGGTTTTATTCAGTTGCCGAAGAAAGTGAAAGATTATGATGTACCTTATCTGTAAAGAATAACCATGGATGTGATGTTTCCATACCATGTTTTGGACTTAAGTTTAATTGGTGCTACCGACATTTGACAATAAATTACATTTATGTTGGTCTTCAACCATATAACTGAGAACAGTGACATTAGATTGGTAGCATCAAAGTTCAAGAGCTTAAGTTATTATGTTTTTTGAGAAATATTATTGCTGTATAGCCTACTCTCTATTTTTACTTACGGATTTAGAGACAGCTTGCTACTGGGGGATGAGAGGTACACTAAACTTTTAGAAGAGAAGGTATTACATCATCTGATACTGAAATCAGACTGTTCTGCCTTGTCATCCAGGAGTCCATCTTGAGCATGACAACTTTGTTGAGAAACAACAATCCTTGAAACACAAGAAATTAAGTTTCATGGCTGAAGCTTTGAATTCTGAATTAAACACATATTTTACACTGTGAGGCATATGATACTTACTGAACATTTTTTAATTTCTTCCACAGCATTAATATTAGTCTCAAAAATTGTATCTTATAAGTTTTTCTCCAACCTATTCTCTTCATCCTCTAAGTATTTTTGTCCTGATTCTGTCTCACAGGTAATCCCAGAGCTGCAGATAAAGAAGTCATTGACAGGTGTTTGCTGTAATTAGACAGCAATGCAGTACCTCAGATGTCTTACTCTTAAAATTATTTTGTTGGGAAAAGCTGGAAAGCAATGCAAAATCATTTTCTATGAAGACATCAATCTGTACTGCACATGACACAGGCCCTGTTAACTTGAACAGTTTAGCATATCTAGTGGGGTTTTTTTTCAAAAAAAGATGAATCTCTGTACTCCCTATTAAAAAAAGAACAACAACCACCAGACAAGACCTTATTATTCTAAAATAAAAATATATTCCCAGCAAACATTTTATATAAGTACTGGTTGACAACTCAGCAGCATCTAATTCAGATACCCAAATGCCACATTTTTATTTATGAACTGGTATAGCAAATGAAAGTCCATGTGTGATCATTCATAAGAAGTGATCAGCCGTGGATATACATTTCTTTGAAAATGAGGCCCAATTTCACAGCAAATGCAGCTATAGCAAAGGAAACTCTCAGGCTGTGTCTTATGTTCTTCTGTTACATAATAAATCAAGGTTAATCACTAATGAAAATAAGCTGGGAAGCACAGCTACTGATTAAACATCAAAGCCATCTGTGCCATGTCACCAAGGTCCAGTATAAAATAACCATAATTATTAATATCTTTTGGTGTGCTTTAAAAATTATTACTTCTGAAATGAATTTTCCACATGTAAACTCACTTCCAAGGGACAAAGTAAAGGTCTAAAAAGCCTTTGTGATTTAATGCTGGAATTTAATTAGTGCCTCCTAAAGTGGATCCACAGTCTCCAAGTATGCTGAAAAAGAAAAATTGTAAAACTAATTTTCTATGTCTTACTGGTATTCTAATATGAATAAAAGCTATTAGAGTAATAAACTCAGTTCTAATTAGGAACACTGGAACTCTCAAAGAGAAAAAAGTCTGGAGTTCCATAAACGTGGTATTTTTGGAAGGGTATATATGAAGTAGAAATCTTGGTTTCAGTTATCCCACACTGTATGAAAGAAAACTTAAAAGACCAGAGAACTTAGAAGACAGTAATCCTGAACACTATAAGTGAGAAAGGAGAGTTGGTTGCTCTTGGCAGTTGCTCTTGCCCTTATGATGCCTTGTAAACTCCACAAGATAGAGTAAAACTAAATAATTTCAAGTAGACTGACTGGTATAAAACAAACACTATGATTCTGCATGGACCATACTGGTTTGCTGTGAGAGGCGTAGTTGCTGGGGTAGCATCTGCATAAGAAAGATGCCCACCATTTTATGCCACTTTCTTAGAAGCAATAATATAATATGTTTAGGCAAAATGTGTCCACAGAAAAAAGTGAGTTTTCTCCAAATGACACAGTTTCTACCACCCCCATGTCAAAATGTTCCTGGGAACACTCTGGCATATGGATTCATAGAGGCCTAGTAGGCTAATAGATATTCAGATACAATTGCAGCACCTCAGTAGGATCCAGCTGTGATAGATTTCAGTACACAACTGCAGGTTGCCCTAGTTGTCTGCTAAGGGGTAAATGCATGCTGATGGACTCATAGAATCATTTAGGTTGGAAAAGGCCTTTAAGAGCATAGAGTCCAACCATAAAACTAGTACTACCAAGTCCGTTGCTCGACCATGTCCCCAGGTGCCCCATTTAACATGTCTTTTAAATACCTCCAGGGATGGTGACTCCACTACTACCCTGGGTAGCCTGTTCCAGTGCTTGACAACATTTTCCATGAAGAAATCTTTCCTCCTATCCTACCTAAAACTCTCCAGGTGCAGCCTTAAGCCATTTCCTCTTATACTACAATTGGTTACTTAGGAAAAGAGACCTGTTTACAACTTCCTGTTAGGATGTTTATTACTTCTGCTTTCTAGAGATAGTAAAGAACCATGCAATCTGAAATTAGAAAAAGGTAATTAAACATAAATCTGACAATGCTTAGTCAGATTGCTAAAGACTGCTGTAAGAGAGTGGGACACAACATAAGCATGTGCTAGTCTCCCCTCCTACATGTTCTTTCAGGAGGGAAGCACGGCCATATGTCCCAGGTAAGATATAACAGCAGTCACTTCTGTGACTGTCACTCCAAGTGTATCTCTGATCTAAGTTTAGATGCAATGGACCAGGGAATGAGTTGGTAGACCCTTTACAGTCTAAACCACTGTAACTTGCAGTTACAAGTCTTCAGGCAAAATCTGAAGCAGTACATCATACTAATTCTGTTACCTGTATAAGAAAATAGGGAATAAAGACTTAACTATATATGGAGCAAGTATGCACCATTAAAAAAGGACTACCAGTAATTAAAGAGATGTAAGCAAAACAAGCTTATTGGTTTTTTTGTGCTTTTGTATCCTTTCAACTCCAATGAAACATGTGTTACATCAGCTTCTATTCATGCCACACTTAATCAACTGCTTAACACTATAAGCATTTTATATACTTCTTTTTGCATGGGGACTAAACTCTTACTGATGTCATTTCATAGAAGTATGTTGAATTGCACCACGAATTAATTTGGCCCTGCACCTCTGCAGCTGTGTGGAAGATATTGGCTTTTCACCAAGTTCACACAAAGATGGAAATATTCATTTTCCACCAGTAATTTGCAGCTCCCACATTTGTCAAAAGCAAAAAGCATATTTTTACTTCCTTATTTATTTTTCCCATGAATACTGTTTTTGCAATGCACAAACAGAAAAAAAACACAAATAGAAAATATAGCTATCTCCAATCACCAAAAAATCTCCAAATTACGAAAACTAGCAAATATTTAAAAAGACACAATTTGAATGCTTTGAAGTGAATTTCTATAATTCAGAGAATTTTGACAAAATTTATTTTCTATGAAATCCTAACAAACCTTCCTCTGCTTTCATAATGGTCCCTGTTTATGGCAACGAGCATCCATACAAGCCAAGCTCTTTATCTTTCAAGGTCAGGCCCTAAAAATTTATTTTTGAAAGCCTGCTATTGAGACCTATGAGGAGGCATGAGCAGAGACATAGTTGAACAGGAATGGATGCTGACATTGAGTCAAATCAGTCCTCAAGAGTCAGCTGGGATTCCATGATCTAGCTAAACACTAGTACACTAGCATTTATGGACCTACCATCAACAAGGACTAGGCAGAAACTGCAGGTTGGAACTGTTAGGCACAAATGTGCTAAATTATTTCAATAATTAATAAACATTTAAATGAGCATTAGGAAGAGATACTACAGTACTCTGGATCACGTAACACATGAACCATGTTTCAGTAACAAGCACAAGCCCTTCTCAGCCTTTAGCATCACGCTGCTGAAACTTTCTAGAGGGGGAGCTATGTAAAACTTCCGAATAAGACACAAAGATAGGTGGCATCCACCCAGGGAGAGAGTGTGGCATAGATGACAGGGCTGCACTGATGAAGTGAAAGGTGTATTTGAACCTGTGTTTGCTGTAAACTCACTAGGAATAAAAGTTGCCTTCCACTGGTTTACCATATTATGTATGGTCCTCAAGTAAGACTCATAATACTCAAATTGTCTTACTGTCATTGTCTAATTTCTTAATTTAAATTACATTCATTGTAGTTCCATCTTTTAAGCTCTTTTAGGGTCCAAGCTCTTTTAAATTATATATCTTCTTCCTTTATAATTTTTTTTATTGGATCTGTGACAAGGATGCCAGAAATAGAAAATCATGATCCCATGGATTTCAGGGACAAAACTCTCAGGGGCTTTATTTAAGTTTGGGCTTCATCCCTTGATATTACATTGAACTCCTTTAAAATCCTGCTCAACGGCACGTGCCAAGTCAGTTCATCATTCTGTGCTCTTTCCTGTTCCAGGTTATCATGCTCAGACTGCATGCACTTGTATCAGAGACTCCCTTCCACATTCTTGCTAGAGGTAGCTGGGAATTCTCCAGCAAAGTTAAAACTCTCTTTGTCAAAAGATAAATTCAGAAGCATTTCCCAGTTCAATAATGGTTTGAAAAATACTTTGAAATTGTCAAACAAAAATTTTTACATTTTCCAAGGAGAAAAATACTTTTTTGAGTTTTGAAGATTTTCATAGCATGGAAATATTACTTTTGTCATCTCTTTCAGCACATACAAAAATAAATGAAGAGATGAAATGTGGATTTTCCTTGCTGACTGAGAGTAGTAGTAATTTTTTAGTGGAAAGTCATGCCAATACCTTCCTCCCCTGCTTAACTGGGTTCTCAGAAATTAGAGGTTATAGTTTGGTCCAGTAACTGTTGATTGCTACCCCATGAAGTGCTATTGGATCTCCTCCCACTGCATTCAGGGTAAAAAGAGCAACCTGAACATTTTATGAGCTCCAAGCATTATCCTTCATGTTCTTTCAACACAAGCTAAACAATGTCTTGTGGACATTATTTAGAGTAGAACTTGCTGTTTCCTTTATATTTTTCATTGTTTCTTTGTAAGGAAGCTGTTACTTTCCACCAACCCTGCTCTTTTCTCAGGATTGGCATGATTTCAAAAGAAATCAGTGTGTTACACCTGGTGGTGAATGCTTTTCTCTGTCCAGACAGAGCATTTTTGTAGAAAGAGGTGGGACCCATCTTTCTGAGGAGCTAAAGTTACTGTCTTTGAAAACATCTGAAAAATGTTGGGCTTACCTGTGTTTAGCTGCCTTCAGTAGGTTTTCAATAGCTCAGCAAGAAAGCCTATAAAATGAGGTTGCAGTTGTCAGGTGAAAAATATAATTAACACCTTCACATCTTCAGTGGACCACACAATATTTCGTCTTCTTTTTTTTTTTCAGTTGCAGTGTGGCAGCTACCCAAGGCCAGCATTATTGGTACACCTTATTGCCATCATTACACTTCACCTGGCTTTAATCTGGGACTGAAAATCACAAACCTTTTTGAAACCCAGAGGCTGCCACTGCTGCTCTCTCCTATATACAAGTAAAACCTGGCATGAATAAGGAGAAGCAAAAAAGGAAGGAGCATAATCCAATTTTGGAAAATGTAGATATTCCTACTTATTCCCAGCCCACAATGTTTGGGCCAATGCTTGAAAAATGAGGCAAGGTTGAAGAGGGAAAAATTCTACTGGTGATGAGCTTCATTAAAGAAGATAAAAGCAATGTCTACATAGAAAACTCCCCATTCAAATGTTCCTGATGCTCCCATCTGATGCTTGCAGTAAATAAAAAATAACTGAGAATCCATGCTGTTTGAAAAGTTTTCCAAATCATTTCTCGAACCTGGTATAGCTCTCTGTCATGCTGTACACACACCACGTGAGAGGAAGAGTCCTAAGAGAAAAGAAAGGATCTAGATGGTCTCCTAGCCATAACAAAAAGTTAATAAGAGTACTGGTTACTAAAAATCTTGATAAAATACAGGCATTGGAGAACCAGTGGGAGAGTAATGATTAAATTATCTGATTTAGAGAAGACACCTGTATTGTGTAATAAACACTAGCATTAGAGCCTGACTTGTAGTAATAATAACCAGAAACTGATTATAAGCACTTTGCCTTCAGTGTTTATTTGTCTGCACCTGGATATTGCTGCTTGGCAATAATTGGACTCTAATCACTCAAGCAAGCTTTAAATTTGCCAAGTATGAGCAAAACACACTATGTTCTGTTTACTTAAGAACAAACAGATCTCATTCAGAGAAAAGATGCCTGGTTGCCTCATCTGACTTAGGAAAAAAATTCAACTCTGCAGAAGCAAATAAAGCTGGCTGTTTCTTTTAGTTGTCACTATGGTACTTACCTGAATAATTTGCCAGATTATTTGGTGTACAGATATATTTTGCTACACTTTTAGGAAGTCTGGTAGTAATCTACAGTGTGGAGATGGCTTGCCAATATACCTTACTCTCGGCAAGTCTTTTAGAAAAATAAATTTCTTTTGAATGGCAATACATTAAGAAATGCCAGTCATCTGATATTGCTGTGAGTTATCGCGCAGCTAATGAATGGATGCTATCTTTTCAGAGGGTTGGGTTTTTTGCTTTGTTTTGATTTTTTTTTTTTTTTAGGCAAGTTTCTGAGGAGAAGAAAGACAGGATCAAATGTTTACGGGTAGCTCATTAGCACCTCTAGTGTTTGCCAAAGTCTTGATCAAATGTAGCTCCTGCAGAAATTGCATATAAATGGTAGATTTAGGAAAGAGCTTGTCCTTTTAAAGAGGGCAAAGACCTATATTGTCAGATTTATAAGTATTCCCTTAAACTGGGAATTTATATATATTTTTAACCAGTCAGGCATTATGTGGCATGCTTAAAACCTGTCCCATGGATTTTGCTAAGATGGGTGCTGGAGAAATGCATAATTAAAAACGAAAAAGGCTTTTAGAGCCTGTTTACTTCGGTGACTACTGTGAAACAAATGTTTCTTTCTCCTTGCATCGCCCACCCACAGAAAGGGAACAGAACAAAGATGGCTCTGTCAGGCCTCTTTCCACTAGAGAACGCCTTGAGAGGCCAGAATGTATTAGGGCCCTGCTGAGCCCATTCAGCTTCACATAACACTCATACACACCGTACAACTAATTACATGTCAGATTAGCGATTTCATTATTACCACACTACCACTAATTAAAACTGCTTTGATATTTCTCAAGTAGTTTTGTGTGTTTACACAGTTTTAAAGTCTGGTGTTTTTTTAATATTTTTTTTAGAAAAATCCAATTAGTATTATTTAAAAGGTTGAAAATAGCACATTAAGGAAGTAAAATCTATACTGTCACTTTTCTCCTGCAAACCAGTGTTTTTACAAGTGAATTCTAAGTGTAAAGTCCCAACCATACCTTAATCTGCAAATTGATAGATTCATGTCAGCTTTCCATTCCTAACACTGCCCAAAGCTTAAGTTATCCAAGTAAGAAAATTACAAAAGTTACATCATTTTAATCTACATTCATCATTTTAATTGCCTGAATCTTCACTCAGACAAAGTAGCACTGTAGTTTTATGGTATTTGATTAATGAGGGTAAGAAAATTGAAGTTTTGCAATAAAACTAAAAAAAAAAAATCAACAGACTTTTATAGTTTTTTCCCTTATGATTTTAATTTAATGGCTCGTGTTTTCATTACTGCAGAGGCTGTACACTTTAGCTTGCAATTATGTCCCATCTGTGAAGCACTGTGTTATTACAGTTTATTCTAGTAGCTTTTCAATCACTTTTGAGTTGTGCTTTACAAGTATTCTTGCAGCAGGTGGGCTTACTGGCATGGGACCAGAAATACACAAAGCGCAAAGCTGGAGTTTAATGGCAGCCATATGCATGTGGCACAGAGCGCCAGCCTTCCCCCATATGCTGCTAAGCAGCCCCTTCAGCCTGCCAGTCACTCTTCTTACTGACTACAGTCTCTAAGTAGTTTTCTGCCAGCGAAAAATATACCAAGGCAGCAAATTTCTCCAGTGCACCATCCTTATTACTGAGACAACCCTGTCATTAGCAAAAGCACAATGAACCTGATCTGGAGATGCATACCAATTAGGTTGCATGGAGCACTTTTCCTTCTTATCTCTATGGAAACTCGGCCTCCCTGGCTGCAGTGGACAATCAGCAATGTTTCATCCACCCATATGTCACCTAGTTAACACTGTACACTTTTATGTGAACCAAAAATCTGCTCTAACCCTCTCAACAACATAAAGTAAAGAAATTAAAGAAAGGGATTGAGCAAAGTGCCCCGCACGGTTCTGAGCAAGTGCGCCTTTGTGGTGTGCAAACCTGCACAGTCAGCACTCCTGGCCAAAGATAAAGCAACAAGAATTGTAACTTTAGCTGGAACAAACACAAAATCTACATTTAATGTTCCAGTTCTAAATTTGAGCAAGCTTCTGTAAATAACTACAAGCCAACTTCCCCTTTACAATAGGTACAATCTTTAAAACCTCATAAAAATGCTGTTTCTCTAGCTTTGTCCAGGAGAATGCTTTACACTACTTCCCTCCACGTACAGCCTTAAGTGTATTTCTCCCCATGTACGTAGGATATTTTAAAAAAGCTAAATTTTTACCCCGAGATGAACGAATATTTCTGTTCATGTTTCGCTGACTAAAAAGGAAGGTCTTCGGGAACAAACAAATGCACCTGATTAATTCCTTCTGTGCTTATTTTTGTGCCTTTTTACTATTTAAGTATTTGCTCCCATTTTCACATTTCTTTGTTTACAAACAGCAACTGAAGGGGTTGGGACGAGATTGCCATAGTATTGATTTTAGCCGCTACAGGTTTTATCTAGATTTTAATGTAAGAGAATGGATCCCAACAGATAAGCTACAGTTTTGATAGTACACATACCATATACATTAGTAAAATACAGCCTCTTCAAGGCAATAGAAGGTGCTTTTTAGTTCTTTAAAATACATGTTTCTCACCTACAACATATCACCCCTATTTGCGTTGTTCTACAGTATTGTTACTTCATTTTGTGTAATAGATAGCAAATCATAATGTGTGGAATAGCTGTACACCATGCCCTCTGGGCAACAATACCTTTCCTGGGAAAGAATGTCATGTTTATAGCAATATTTACTTTGTAATTAGCAAAGGCACAACTCATAGATGGATCAAATGTTGACAGAAAAATAGAACAGGTCAAAAATGTCAAAAGAAAAAAAAGGAAATCTCCTTTTGAAAGCATACAGACCTGAGTGAGTACAGACTTGGAGAATTCTCCAGATTAAAAGCAATTAATGTACTTGATATGGGCAGTAGCATATCAGCAGAGGTGAACTACTATTCCAGATGAACAAACATTTAAAGAACCTGAATGGAATTAAAATAACATCTATCAAACAATGGATATTGAAAAATAAAGCCAACCTGAGAACTGGTGGTGACTCAGCGAGCTGAGTGAAAAGGGAAGAGAAGCTCAAGGAATGCTGGATTGTCTCTCAGAATTGACTAGACTTATGTCAGTGCTGTAGATATTCCCTTGATACTCTCACTTATAGAACATTTATTTTTTATTACAAAAGCAATTCTGGATATGTGTAAAATTCTAAGTCTTCTAGTGGGAGCAATTTAAAACTGAATAATGTTGTCCTGAGGGGATTGTACTACTCTTTGGGTTTTGTTTTTAGGTTTAACTCATCACATGGAAAACTTCTTCTTCAGGAGTAATTATTAGTAGTTGTGACCCTTGAGAACAATGGAGAAGGAGTTAGTAGAGAGTTGTGAGGGAGCTGTACATTCGAATGTTAAATGCACTCTCAGGAAAACAGAGAGACTAGAAATCAGATTGAAATGGGCCAGCAGAATTTTGGCCAGTCTGGTCAGGGTTGTTTCCAACCAGCCATTCAGCTATTTATGGGTTGCTTCAAGTGGAGATTCAGACAATTTATTTTAGGATTTTATTTTACAGATACAATAATATATTTTATATTTTTTCTGCAGAAGATGTCACACCTGATGTGAGCTTTTTCCTTTATCAGATAAAGAGAAAAAGAAAGACAAAAAATAACTCAAATATTTCACTTGCTTCTCTTGCAGATAAGAAATCCACTGCATTTCTCAGCCTGCAAAATGAGCTCTGGTATGCTTGCTGTATTTGTACTCCATAGCCCTAGAAAGGTAATGTTACAATAAGGGCCCAATTCTGTGGTCAGTGAATAGGGTAAGGAACACTTTTAAAAAGAGCTTCGTTTTTTTCTTTTAGGTTACAGTCATTATTTTTACACATTTTAGTCTCCAAAACAATGACTGAAAATACACTGTAAGTGACTTCAAGGAAGCAGAATAAGAAGGAAAAAAAAATTATACCTCTGGGATTTTTATTATTATTGAGCAGACACTAGGACATCTTAAAATTAAACATTTTGCTAAAAAAGGACAATAGAAATTTGATGCAAAACCAAAACCTTTTTCTAACATGGCCAAAACCATATCATTTACAGAGGATGGACATTTATAGTATAGTATAGTATAATAAAAATAATTGTTATATAGTATAATAAAAATAACTACTCGACCAGGGTTGAAAGTCCCCGTAATTTCACAATCATTCTTGTAGCTTAGCAGCTCTGTCATAGTTGTGTGGTACCTGTGATTGTTGTGTAATGAAATATAGATGTCCTCATATATAGTTGGCTTTCGTGCTATGGAGATGTGTTCCTAGTATGCCTTTTCAAATATGTCCTTAGTTTCTGCCATGAACAACATTTAAACCCTTGTATCACATAATCCTCTTTTTTTTTGTCTTAATTTGTTTCACAGTTTTTCTTTGCTTAGGACAAATTCATCAACATTTTTTTTTTTTTTAGGGAATTTAATGAGATACTTTGGCAGGTGGGTAAAAACTGCTCCTTTGCTTTCCTGTTTATGATGTTTGTGTAGAAACCTTTGAATTCAGAATAGGTCAATTCGGGATCGGAGGTTATTTCAGTAAAGAAAGGAAGGCATGTTATTGTCAGTCTTCACAAACATAGGATAAAATGCACTTCAGTCAGCATAACTACAAATATTTTTACTTGGAGCTGTAAAGATAAGTTCAATATAGTACCCTGTAATTTTTTCCTTGGTATTATATCATTGGCACTATGCCAAGTTAATATGTTTTACTTTCTAGTGTTGCTGTACAATTTAGTGGGCATAGTCTCAATGCAAAACCAGGGGAACAAGTTTCTGTGATCTAAACTGTGCTCTACTGAGGACTTGAGGAGGGATGGGAAGATGTTTAAGCTGCTTTTCTACAATATGACTTCAGAGGAATATCGGGAGCATCAAGTAGCATATGCTGCATTACATCAACTGCAAAATTCCTGTAGAAACCAGCTAAAGTGCAAAAGGTTTATATGCCTTCTGATAAAACCAACCTAACTTTAGGTACTGAGTCGAAGAGCTGAGTTAGGAGCTTGCCGAACTCATTTTCCTCCACAGCCAGTAAAGAAGAAAGCCTTCAGCCAGACAGCAATCTGAGTCTTCTTCTGAAGGTGAACTTTATTCTCCATTAGCTATTGTGAAGTCTGTGACACGCAACTACCATTAGCTTCTCAGCCTAACTTTGAGTGGGAGTAACCTAGACGTGAGTGACTTACCTTTTCCAGAACAACAAAGCCCGCTGAAGCACCCCTGCGTCACAACTAAAGGACAAGCTTCTCTGTATTCTTTATAGTGAAAATCATAGAATTGTTTAGGTTGGAAAAGACTTTTAAGATCATTGAGTCCAATCACTAACCTAATTCTGCCAAGTCCACCACTAAACCATGCCCCTAAGTGCTGTATCTGCATGCCTTTTAAATACCTCCATGGATGGTGACTCTACCGCTTCCCTGGGCAGACTGTCCCAATGCTTGACAGCCCTTCTGCGGAAGAAATTTTTCCTCATATCCAATCTAAATCTCCCCTGGCACAACCTGAGGCTGCTTCCTCTCATCAGTCGTTACTTGGGAGAAGAGGCAGACTCCCACCTGGCTATGACCTCCTTTCAGGTAGTCATAGAGAGTGATAAGGTCTTCCCTGAGCCTCTTTTCTTCAGGCTAAACAAGCCCAGTTTCCTTAGAATGAGTTTACTCTTGATGGAAGTGATCTGAGTGACAGGTCTACAAAATGAAGTTGTCTACTTACACTAGCCTTTACTGAAATGGCCCTTCAATTTCCAGCTATTTGAAACCATAGCTTCTTTTTCAAGAAGGCCAAGTATGGCTTGTTATTGACAAAATAAAGGAGATTTTTTTGGCCTTTTTTTTTTTTTCCTCTGGGGCAGAGTGAAAGCACTACCTCAACTGATTGCTTCTGATGATACTAACTGCTGACTGATATTGGATTCAACTTGGGTTTAAAGTAAGGCAATTTGGAAAGTTACTGTATATTTTCTCTCTCCACCATCCAGCAAGAAAGCAAAACCTATTCAGCAGCTATTAGTTTAACATTAACTTGTAACTAAGGGAAAAAAGTGGTACAAGTATACTAATGAAAATTAAAACTGAAAATCCAGAAAATGTAAAAGGAAATAAAATTCCTTGGAAAGCACTAAAATGCACAGTCATGATCATTACACAGGCTTGAAGTCCATTCCTGCCAAAATTCTTGAAAACAACTACAGATACAAGTGTAATACTTTCATCTATAAACTAGGCTTTTATGATTTGTTCCCAAAAATACAAAAAGAAGGTATTTTTCTGCAGTTTTACAGAATCTGGCCTAAAGTTATCTCCATTATTCTATTATACAGGGACAATAAAAAACTGTTTCTGAAAGTCCAAGATCCAGAAAGCAGTAAAATTAGTCAAGAAAACCAAGAATATGGCTTCATGTCCCATGCATATACCAAGAAGATACTGATGCAGTTTTGTACATCATGGAGAAAGGCTTTTCTAGTAAAAATATGACTTCCAGAGGTTATTTAGAGTGATGAAGGGAATCTACATGCATAATATAGCAAATGTGGTACATCTGCTTGAAATAAATGTAAATTTTTCAGAGGGAATATTCTAAAAAAAAAATCATTAAATATGGAGAGTTCTGAAGTAAGTGTAGAGATGAAGTATCAAAATTATTGTCAGATATATTGTATAAGTTATGATATCAGATAGCTTATAATTTATGATATCAGTATAAATTTGTACAACACATAAACAGGCTTCATTGCAAATTTGCAACTTTACAGAATTTTTGCTAAGTTTGTGATGAAAAATGCCAGTGTGCTATTTATTTGGCATTAATTCAGCTATTTATTCAGCTTTAATGAATGTAGAATGTTCGTTAGCATTTTATGTTTATTGGTTGTTATAGGATATTTTTACCAGCACTTCGTTGGATGTTTATCCAGTTGATCTACATAGTTGGATACCTAAAACACATCATGTCATTTCTGTTCTCTTGAATAATCCAAGAAGCACACACACACATATGTATATGTACTCATTTCTCTCTATACACATCTGTATTTATATATGCACTTCCATTTACAAACACCTATATGCGTACATATACAGATACACACACATGTATATGCATTTGTACTGCACATTGACAGACACAGACATACACACACACTCACCCATTCCTGCCATGTCTCCCAATATCAATTACTATTTCAAAGAATCACAGAATATGTGAAGTCGGAAGGGACCCACAAGGATCATAGAGTCCAATCCCTAGCCCTGCACAGGATCATCCCCAAGAGTCACACCATGTGCCTGAGAGTATCATCCAGACTCTTCTTGAACTCTGTCAGACTTGGTGCTGTGACCATTTCCTTCTGGGGAGACTGTTCCAGTGCCCAACCACCCTCTGGGTGAAGAACTTCTCTGTAATGCCTAATGTAAACCTCCCCAACACAATTTCAGGCCATTCCCTTGGTTCCTGTCACTGTTCACCACAGAGAAGAGAGCCTTCTCTTCCCCTCACAAGGAAATTGTAGATTGCAATGAGGTCTTCCCTCAGTCTCCTCTTCTCCAAGCTGAACAGACCAGGTGACCTCAGTCCCTCTGCATACAGCTTCCCCTCAAGGTCTTTCTCCATCCAATTGCATTCTCTACCAGTCCCTAGCATCATTTTGCATTAGCATGGTCCAGAAAGGAGCTAACCTTTATGGAAATTCATAAAAATTGGAAATCAAGATACTCAAATCAAGATTATGATTAAGATTCACCCAAAACACGATGGATCTTCTTCCCTGGTTACTGACTCAGTTGCTATCCTGTGTTGTAAGGATTCCTCTTGCCATCCAAACTCGGATACCATTCTCTGGTGAAACACACACACAGAAAAGCATGAGAAGTTTCAGGGGAACAGGCTTGCTTCCACTATGTGGTACATGCACTTTATGAGAAAATTACTTACCTTGCCTTTCTACTTCCTTGAAAATGCCTTCCCTGAATCTTTTTGAGCCTGATTTATGTGCCATCAGAAACCCAAAACATTTGCATTTTTTAAAGACACTATTGTCAGGCAAGAGCACCCTTGGAGAATCAATAACCCTCCACGGTAAGGGCACACTTCTCTGGCCTGACATATCCAGCCTATCAAACATACATCAGTCTAAAAGGAACATTTCCCCATCATTAAATCCATTTCTCAAATCAATGCACGGATATTAATTATGCTTTAAAAGCAAATCTGGTATTCAGGCGTAACAGAGAGCTGAAATAGGCATCATCCTCTCTAGACCTGGGCAGGAGACATGCAGCATGATGTTCCCAGAGGAAGAGAAGATGCATGCCACTTCTCTCATCACTTTTCCTTTCTGCCTGTCTGCTAGGTGGTTTGAGGGAAGCAGTGAGGAGATACGCCTATACGCAAGTCAGGACTGCTGAACGATTAGTCAGGCTGATGTACAGACTGCCTCTATGCTGGTGAATGGGCAGCAGGACTCAACTCTCTGCACTGCTAGGCAGTATGACAAGTTTCTGGCATGGCATTGACCCATGCTTTCCACCTGGTGTTCTTCCAGCTGTGCATGGGGTCTGTTCCCAGCAGCATCTTGAGCCCCGCACCAGTTCCAGGCACTGGTTTGCACATGGTCACACTGATATGGACCTAACATGGGCAGCTCTGTGGCTGGACCTACTTGTGCTTTTTGCCATCAACCTGCCTAATGCCGGTCACGGTTAACAGGGATATGCCAGTAACCTCCTAGGGTTAGCTGTCCGGGAATGTAGAAAGCAGTATGTCTGGTGGGCAGCTGGGCAGGAGAAGACCAAAAAGTGAAGTAAAGGAAAGAAAAGAAAGAGCTGTCTCTCTTCCTCCCACATTACACAGGTTACTTAATCTTCTCCAGCAAAGTGGAAGAGCTTATCCCAGTTTTGCACTTCAAGTACATAGCTTCCCTAAAAGAATTATGGGATCAATGCATTGATCTACAACTTACATGAGGGCAATTCTACACCCTGTCCTTCAAAGGCAAGATAGTATAGCAGGAGGAGCTAAAAAGGAAAAATTGACAGCAGCAGCAACAAAAAAAGTTAGGAAAGAAAATGGCATTTATAGAAAATTGTGTAATATATGTCCTTCAGTGAGAGATGTATGATCACAGAATCACAGAATATTCTGAGTTGGAAGGGACCATCAAAGTCCAACTCCTGATCCTGCACAGGGCAGCCCAAAGAATACATGTAAACTGCAATGTTGTCCACTTTGATGATGTCATCTGCATCTTGTGACATTTAGTGTTGTTTTCTCTCTTTTAGCTCACATCTGAAGTGATCATCTGACTATCTCCACTCAGTTAAAAAAAAAAAAAAAAAGGCAAGAGTTTCCTGGATGCAAAGAAGAGTTTAAAATGTAACTCATATTTCCCTCAATCAGACAAAATACTTCAAATCACAAAACAAAAACTTATGTTTTGTTCATTACTTTTTTTAGTACCTCAATTTGTAGGATAATTTATTGTGTGAAAGTGAGCAATCCTGGCACTTTCTAGTGACACAGACCCCCCCTCTGACTGCCAAGACCAGTCCAGGGAATTATAGAGTCTGAGATAGGCTTCCTGAGGCTAACCTAAAATATTTCCTAAGATCTTCACGTGCCCAGAAGTTTCCTTCTATATTCTGACTCTAGTCAGTACAAAAGTACTGTTCCTTAGAAAGCATTCTTTATGTTCAGAATTTCCTATTGACCTTATTCTGGGTTTGTCTTATTGGGAACTGAAATTACAAACATGTCTGTACACTGTAATAGAAGTATTTTCTTCTAATAGTTGTAAGAAATATGCAGGGTTTTGTAGCTTTTTTTTGGTTTTATGCCATGTGATTGGACATCTTTCCAGTGCATATTCAGTATCTCTAACCTAGGTTTTCTTTCACATAATTCAGATAGAGCAGATAACAAGACAGTCTTCAAATTTTAATCAATAACTCTCAAAAAATCTGACTTCAGCCCAGGAATAGAAAGTTGCAGCTTAAAAGTTTGAAAACACCAGAACTAACCATATGTAAGAACAATGTCCTAAGAGGGTTCTATAGAACATAGAGTTTATTATTAAATATCAAGACAAAGTGACTACTTAACATACCCATTTGCTGGCTTTCAAATACATGTTACCTGCCTCCTTTTTGTATTGCTGTGTGTCTGCTCAGTTCCCAGAAACCTACCTAAAAATATACTTTAAAGTTGCATCTGTGTTAAGACCACAGATAGCAAGTCAAAGCTCTGTCTGAGAAAAAACAGACGACCAATGACTGACTCTTCAAAAGTGAAGTTTTTCATGGAAATGCATTTCTGAAGAAATATTGATCTCTTAAACACTGGAAGCACCACAACTCTTGCAGTGTGGCCCAACTGAAAGCCTACTGGAGCCAGTGCAGGGGCATCCATTGACCTGGATGACTTTTATACCATGCTCCTGGGGTTATCTTTTTGTATATGAAGGGGAAGTAAAAATGTTTATAGCATATCCCTCTAAAGCAAGGGAAAACTTGTTATGAATCAGCTATTCAAGATTTGTACAGCTCAATCAGTAGCATTTTTTCTTTATGAATTTCCCCTTTGCAGGGGACGTGCATGTTTCTTATGGGACATAAATAAATAACTACTCTCTGCATCATCGCTATTTTTTTGCATTGATCTTACTTTACGCATACTATGACTCTACAGGGCAAGCTTGCAGTGTAGGACATCCCCTCATTACGAGTGGAAATAAGCAGTTATGCTAAAAGTGGATTTTTAAGAATATCTGAATAATATGCAGTCATTCCCCACCACTTCATACACTGTGCGTACAACAACAGGCTCTAATATTTGTTTCTCAGTAGCAGGTGAAGTGTAGGATTATTTTAGAGATGTATCAGAAGTAAGACATCCAAACTAGATGTCCTCTGTCAGATTAAACTGGAAAATGGTTGTCTGGCATCTGTTCTTATCTATTTTGCTTTTTTGACCAGAAAAAGATGAATCAAGCTACACGTCAACAGAGATGCAGTATGTATGTAAGCCTCAGTTTCTTTTTATCCCTCTGTTTCCCAGTTACTTCCCACATGCACTCTATCTGCAGGATTTTAGGGCATATTTTGAACTGAAGTCCCAATTTTGCAACTGCATCCACAGCTCCGGAGACAAAGTGGAGATCTTATGGGACTTATGGAAGGCCCACTTAGTTTCGGTGCAGGTTCTTGTCCACACAAGATCTGCATTTCTGCAGGAATGACTAAAGGCTTATCTGTGAAAACCTGACTGAAAGTAGTAACCAAACATCAAACTAGAACATTAGTTGATAAAAAAAGAGCAAATCAAAGTAAAATGGGCCCAAAGTAACCCTGGGAAAAGCAAAACTCCCCAGTCCACACTTTAAGTTCTGATTACTGTGGCTTCAATACTTATTGATCAGTTGAAACAAACACACTAAACAAATAAATTATTTTTTCTTTCTTAGAAGGATTAAATGGTATTCATGTCTGTCAGAGCTTGAGGTAACCGGTTAAACTAGTTATTTTTCACAGAAATTTAATAAGGAGCCACAACCTGGAGTCTGTGGAAGTTCCACCTCTGCAGGAACTGATGCTTTCACGTTTTGCCTACAGATGTTCTCAAACACTCACTGATGACTTGACTTTTCTCACAGTATTCTATTTCAGTAATTTTTAAAGAAAGAAAAAGAAGAGAACGTATTAAAAAGAGGTTTTTTTTTTCTTCCATCTCTGACCATTAAATGACTGATTCCAATTTACTGCATTGATGTTGAAGGTCTTTGAAATTCAAAGATATGTTTCTCTTTCCATCCCTAATGGGATAATAGCACATACTAATGCACATGCATTTGTCCTTTTATTCACAATTTCATAAGAATTGCAAGTTGCAAACATTATTGCTTTATGATTATTGTGCAATTAGACAAAAGACGACACATATAGAGACAGGCAATTGGAGAGGACAGAAGATGATGATACTCAATAATACAAGATTCTTTTTCTCTAGACTACACAAAATTCCATTTATAGTTTGCATATTTCTCAAATTCACCCTTTCAAAGAACTCCAAAACCAAGTGCTTAATATATGGCACTACTTGTATTGCTCATTTGTACTCTCCTTAAACTCTTCACCTAATACACAGCACAAAGAAAGCATGATATCCTAGTCTAGCCATGTAAAATGTACAATAACTTATTTTAAAAAGGAAGCACTTTAATGCTAGCAAGCATCAGTGATCTGCTTCAAAGCTGTGACAAAAGGACACTTTGGACATTAGAGTGCATTATTGGGTAGTAATAGTAAATAGCTCTATAGGATCTCTCTGGTCATCATTGCCATTTAATAATTTTTTTCCTGTTTGCAAAATGGATAAATGAGCATTTTCAGGCTCTCAGAACAAATGACATTAGTCAATAATTTTAAATAGTTTTCACTTTAAAGAAACATTGCTTTGATCTACAGCAACAGTCCAGCTATATGTAAGAACAGCATATCTTCTGGTATGTTATTGAATTTAGCATACTGCAAATTAAAAATAGAATTATCTTCTTTAAAGTTGCAGGCTCATTGTATTGTATGAAGCTCAGGAATTTGACTCATGGATGGTTGCACCACATAGGAATTTGTCACAACTCATCATGTTCCATCTCCATCCCTACCTGTGCATTTGTGAACTGTATGGACTTCAAATGACATTCGTGTATACCACTTTTCTTATGGCTGAAGCGCAACCCCTGCAATGATTTAAAAATACTTTTAATAGAACACCTTTTCTTTGCACTGAGTTTAGTCCTTGGAGTGCAGTTTTGGAACAGGATTTCAGATATTCAATGACTTATCAAAATGACAACCTATCAACCTGCCTATCATTCATATATGCCTGTCCTTAAATACATCATAATAAAAAAACCCCATAAATCTAAGTACACTGCATCATCTGTGTATATGCAAGCACATGCTTCAGGGTGCAGCAAGGATTACCCTCAGAAGGCAGGAAAACCATGAAAATGGGAATCTGCTGTGATTATCATCCAGGAGTGAAAGAAGCACAGCCCTGTGGTTGGGTATGCAACAAACCAGACCTATTTTTGCTCAGCTGTTCACTTAAGGGTTGGACTTGATGATCCCTGTGGGTCCCTTCCAACTCAGAATATTCTGTGATTCTGTAATCTGAAGCAGGATTGGGATGTGCTGTGAATGGGAGGTGCAGAAGGCTGACATGTCTTTCTTTATTTTCCCTCATACCTATAGTAGTATTCAAACAAATCTTTATCAGAGAAACTAAGACAGACTTCACTTAAAGAGTGAAAACCTTTCCCCAAGGTAGTCAAGGGTAAAGTCTGACTTTCCAGAGATCACTAAATCACCCAATCCGAGTTCAAGACACTAGAATTAGTCACAAAGCACAGAAAAAAATGCTTCTAGGGTTTCGCTTCAAAGCATCTTCCTGCTCAAAAGAAACACAGAAGACAATAAGAAAAAAAATCCCCCAAACTTCAGAAAGAAGGAATATTAGAAAAAGCTTAATGAAACATTGCTCTTTCTGCCCAGTGTCAGAGACTGGAGTTCCCGGGAGCTTGCTGTGATCAGCGATGTGCAGAGTGAGAAGTGCTGCCGCTGCTGCAAACACAAACAGCTTCTCTCAGAAGGAAGCGCAGCTGATTAATCAACTTGATATTACCCGAACTGATTAAACAATGAGACATCCTGGGGTTTTGCTGTCTGTCCTGATGAGTGCTCATCATAACTATTAGTACAAAACCCCAGCACATCTCCCTTGGGAGTAAACTACCTTCTAATGTTTTTCCTCTAAAGATTAATTCCATTGTTATGGAACCTGTGTATAAAGGAATTATAAACTAATCATTAGTCATTTTCAAACCATTTGACCTTTCCAGCTTTGACTGGTGGAGTGTTTTTGGAAGAGGTCTTGTTCAGTTTCCCTTATTCACAGAAGCCAGTTTACTTAAACAAATACAAAAGGGACTGATAAGTCTGCAGTACTGCCTTCATTTCTAAAACAGAAAAAATGGACATTTTTTAATGTGTGGTTTGTTTTTTTTTTCCCCTGAAGTAATGTTTAAAGGATTAGCAGCTGTGGAAACCATGAGAACCTTGTCTTTGTTCCACCAAATGACCCAAACCTCTGCCTAACCTTCAATACAATAAGCTCACTCTCTGAAAGATCCCATTAAATTTGAGTGTTACCTGCAAAAGAAAACAGGTTTTTAAACAAGAATTCAGATGTTAAACAGTGAATTTGTCTCATGTCAATAAATAATGTTTTATAAAATTTAAAAATTGTTCTTGAAAGGCATGTTCTTTGCATGTTTGAAATGGGTTTCCCTTGCCCATTTAACACTAAACCCCACTGTTTTACTATTACTGACTGGTCTGTTTATGTCACAATTATTCAAGTCCAGAGAGCAAGCAGGAATAAATTATCCTGGAATTCTTCTTTTAGGAGGATAGGGAAGGCTGAAGCTTTCTACGTTACAGCATATTCTCAGAGATGTTACCGATTATCAACATTTCAGATTACAACAAGACCATTCACAACTTCCTTATACCCTTGCTTGTGAGAAAGATTCAGTCTGACTGAGACCAAAGGCAGGAAAAGGCAATTACTTCTTTGTATTCAGGCTTTTTTTCCCTCGAATTTCCAGTGATGGCAGCTTTTAAACACTTAACAGCTTTGTTAGTTTGAAACAAATTAATATCCATTTTAATTCAGATGTCTAGTTTCAAGAGTGGGAAATATTTTTTTTTAATCTATTAAATCTTCCAGTCCCCAGGGAAAAGAGTTTAAAAATAGTCACATGAAATTCTCTAGTCATTTTGACTGAATTCATCAATGAGCGTTCTGCCATACACATCCTCTTGATATATTCTACGTTTCTTCCTTTCTCCAAGGTTTCCTGATATGTATGCAGCTCAGAGTAAACACATTCATGAGAAGTCCAAGCCCTTGAGCATAATGGACACAAAGAGCAGCTGTCCAGCTTCAACCCTGCAGGCATAATAGACTTGTGATTTTCAGCGTTGCAGTTCCCCACAGGGGCATACATCCCCACACAAAAGCTTGCAAGGTATGGTTTGGGGTTTTTTGGTTATTTGTGGGGCTTTTTTGCGCTGGATTTTTTCTTGGTTGGTTGGTTGGTCGGTTTTTTTTTTACTTGTCTTCCCCCCGCCCCTATTTTAAAGGTGAGCATTAGCTTAGAGAAATGACATAACAGGGCCCACTCAATATTCATGGCTCACAAACTACCAGATAAAAAAAATCCAGAGGCAAGTGTTAAAACTTGCATAGGTTCCAGATTACTACTTATAAGCCTTCAATATTCCTAAAGCTTTAGAAATATCCATTTGTTAACTTTCCTTGTAAGCACATAAACACAACTCCCATTTTCTATTGAGGGTACCCTTTAAAGTGGGTATCAGCTTAGCACACTGATTTTTGTAACTACTGTTCTTTAGATGCTTACACTCTTCCTTATTTTACTTAATTGTGTCTAAACATCTACACTTGTTTAGGGTGGTGAATTTCATACAATTACAGTGTTTGACATAACACACTCTCTCCACCTCTGCTGTCCTCCCCGCAAAAAACAGTCCCATCTACATGAGATAAACCTGACAATATACCCGTGGTAGCTAACAATTCAATATAGGCAGGGTTTTAGACATCGACATCGACATCTTCATTTCTTTGTTTCACAGCTACATTGTAATCTTTTAGAGGAACCTGTGGTAAAAACCTGGCTTCGTAATTTCCCTTTGAATCAATGGAAGCCAAGTTTTATTCAAATAAGGAAAACAACCTGTGCTTTTCAAACTATGCTCATGAAGCTCAATGGTCTACACTGTATTTTTGAACTGTATCTGAAAGCTAAGTAAGAAAAGCCAGACTATTTTCATAGACATTAACTGTATAGGGGTCCATTGAAAAGTGTTATGAGGTCCTCAGTCTAAGAAGGGTTGACAATTTTTTGATTATACAACTACACTTACAGTTTGTGGACAAAACAGATAAGCCAAAGTGATCCCAATTAAGACATCTTTTCTGTTTCCTCAAAATAAAATAAATTTGTAGATATTTTTTGCCATTAAAAAGTTTTTAGAACTGGAACCTTTATTTCAAACCTCCACTCCATGAAAAAATTTCTTTTGATTGTATTGCTGGCAGTTTAAAATATTATTTATTATTTGTCTTTTAACCTGTTATTTTATAAGATTTCTTTCCATTGCGGTTGAAGATTTTTAAAGCCATAAGGGGGCTGTAAGAAATCAGCTCCTATACAAGTTTTTGTAAAGCCAGAAATTTCAGCTACCTATGCAATAGGGGACACACAGTCAACTGAAAAACATAAATTAAAAAGTCCAACCCTATCCTCCTCCTGTTCTGCAAAAAGTGCTGCCAGCAAGATTTCATTATTTGTTTGTTATGTAATCAATAAAGTCCGTTAACAGACAAGATATTGCAATTGCCAGAACATCAATACAACTAGTTTAACTTTAGATGCTGGTTGACTTGGGATGTCAAAGCTCCCACGGCTGTTGGGAGCCTGGCATTAAAAGAACAGATACAATACTAAGCCTAAGTGTTAACAAAGCCTGTTGGCATCCCAGAGGAGATTAGGTTGCTGATCTTGTAAGGATCAGCTACTTACTTAGTGATGTTTACACTGACATTGATGTAGTGACATCCTGATCTAATTACATGTCAATAAACCACAGTCCTGATGCCCTGAGAAGATCAGGAGAGGATTACAAGAACTCCATTGCCAATCCTTAAAGCTAAGGAAGCAACCTTGTGATTTAATTACCATGAATTCAGTAACTGTAAAGCTGTTGTTTTAAATAGGACAATTCTTTTCATAAGTAGATTGCATCCTTCCCTTTAACTTTATCATCTCCAAATTTTGCAAAATTCTGCATCCAATTCACTGCTTAAGCAAACACTCTTGAAACTTGTTTTGATGCCTCTGTGTCATGTGTGTCTAAGATCATAATTCTTCATTTGTCCTAAACACTTTTAAAGGATTTGTTTTAAATTTGTTTTAAATGTCATTATTTTCATGTTCTCTGGCATTGTGTAAGAGAGTAACTTCAGGACTATGTTAACACTGGTGCAGTGCATTGATGCTGGCTGAATGCCAGGTACCCACCAAAGCCACTCCATCACTCCCCTCTGCAACTGGACAGAGGACAGAAAATATAACAGAATTAGAGAATCACGGAATAATCTGGGTTGGAAGGGTTTGACAAGGGGAGATCATTCACCGATTACCATCATGGGCAAAACAGACTCGACTGGAGGAAATTAATTGAATTTATTGCCAATCAAAATCAGAGCAGGATGGCAAGAAATAAAATAAACCATAAAAGCACTTGGGGGAACACGGGTGACACAGAAAAGTGACTCAGTGTATTTCAGCGGTTTTGCAGATAAACATTTTTAAATTAAACGTAGGTTCTTGTGTTACCTAACCTCGATTTTATATAAATTGTGTTACAGATAAAAACAAAAAGGACCAGGTTCAACCCTGATAGATTTCTACTGGCCTCACTGAGTTCACATCATGTATAAGCCTGCACCAAGTTATTTCAGTGTGAGTATGTGACATAACCACTTTCCATGAAAACTTCCATTCTGCATACCTCCAGTATGCTTGTAATAGTGGCAATAACACCAGGCACTTGATGCTTTCATCTTCAAAGCACTTTGAAAACATCAGTCTACAGGAGAAACTCTTATGAAGGGACAGCTGATCGAGAAACAGAAATTTCTTGAAGGAATAGATAGCTTTTGTTGTACATCAATGAACTTCTATAAATTCAGCATTTTTCAATGCCTAGAAGACTGGAAAAATAAAATATTTTACTAAGTGTATCTAGATTTCATAAATGTAATACACTGCAAGGTCAAAATACCTCTAGCAAAGGGTGCTTGCTCTATATTTGCCTGACCACAAAGCTCTGATGCTGCAGGACACTAGGCTATGTGCACTTGTGTCAGCAACACATGTAAGCTTTTATTCATCTTTCAGCATGGACCTACTTTCTCACCCAAGACACTCAGTCAGTCTCACTTATGTTACTGCAGCTGCTCTCACCACCCTCTGGAGACTCGTAACTATTTTTAGCCTCCAAAGAAACTTAAGTTTCTAAAAGCAACAGTTCTACATCCCACCTTGATTAAGGGCTCAAATAGATCATGTGGTTGTCTTCTTTCCTCTGAGCATGGATGACTGCTCCTCTGAAGTTAATTACCTGCTTATGGTCTTTCCTGAGACCTTTGTGGATAAAACTGGTGTGCATTGGGACTAAGAGGTGTTCTAGACTTATTGTAAAGACACAGTAGACTGGCGGAAAGCCATTTGTGTACAAAAAATAATCAGTCAGAAAATAATCAGCCTAAAAAATTAATCATGCCATAGTAGTCACTCAGTATTTAGTTTACTGCCTGAACAGTAACAAATCAGAGAATTTCTGGGTTTGACTTGTTTGATTGAAATGGGAACTGTGAACAAAAATGTCTGCTTAATTAAAGAAAGAAACAAAATCAGCCTGAAGGAAATATTGCGTTAAAGTTGAAGTAAAACATTAAACTTTAAAAGCTTTTCAGTTCCATAAAATTCCAGTTTGGCAAGCATCAAAAGGAAATGATTCTTCTGTACATGTAAAAAAAATCTGGGAGAAAAATACCATCTTTAGGAGCTGATGGAGAAGTTGCAAAAACTCCTCATATGCTGCAGCATATACAAATTATAGCTCTTTGTAACCATATAAATCTCATTCAGTGTCACAGAATACTCTCAGATACCTCTTACCACACCTCAGTGTAGGGCTGGCAACATAGGGCTGTAGTTTTCCTGTTCTTTCCCATCTTCTCCACACTATGAATTCCTACAGCTAAGATTTACTTCTTGGGAGTTTTCCAATAAGGAACAGGAGCTAAGTTACCAATTTATGTTTTCCCAGACAAAAAATTGCAGTGGATATGTTTTATTATCATCTACAACTATCTAATTAGCTTTACCCTCCCCCAAAGGTAAGTGAGAACTTGTAACAGATACATGATGAAGAACATCAATGGTGACAGAGACTACATCAAAAAAGGAACATCATTTAAAAGGCTAATGTATTGCTTTAAGCTCAGAAGCTGAACCCTGATCTAAATTCTGGGCTCTATATATCCATTTGTCTAATTTCCTCGCTTCTGAAATTAAGCATTATATAAATGTGTCATAGTCCTCCAGTTGTTCCTCTCTTAAGAAATGAAAAGCCCTGAGTCTCATTCTGCATATTTAAAGAAAAATAAATTGCAGTTGAGAGATGTAGGGTTGACTGAAATTAGATTCAGTGTTTGTCTAAAGTGGGCCTCCTTTCCCTGTGACATGGGCAGAATTAGGATATAGCCTACACGATCCCCATCTTCTTCAGTACACAAAATGAGAACAGTGAAAACAACATTTGCTTAGGTTATTTTTTGGCAGTGTAGATTTAGTTAGCCCCATAAGATTAGAAATTTTGGTAGGGTTTTTTTGGTAGGATATTATGAGAAATTACTATCCAAGTGAAAAAAAGCACACTTTTCTGTAACCTCAAGCAACCACAAAGCCCCCTGTAATCACAGACACTGCTATCACAGAAACAGCTTGTCAGTTCTTATGTGCACAACTTCATGGGGTGTTCGAGAAAGTGAGAGAGCTTTACAATATTTGGAAAAAACACAACACATTTCTAATAATACTGTCAAGATTTGCCCCACTCGTGTTTCTAAACCATTTCCCACCAACACAAGTTATAACACGTATTAGCCAATTCCTCCTAGCCTGCGCAATGAGCTATGCAGTGAGGACACATAGGAAGCTAAGAGTCAGAGTCTTTCGAAAGGTTCCTCAAAGCAGCTCTTTCAATTTTGTTGCAGTTTTAGGACTGCAGGGAAAGTGACAATTTGAACCCATAACATAGTAGCCACTCTCTGCATCGTTATTCCTCATTTTGATTCACCGAGGGCAAATCATGCTTGGCAAACCTGATCACCTTCTAAGACAAAGTAAGCTGCTTGGTTGATGTGGGGTCAGCAGTGGACATTGTCTACCTGGATTTCTTCAAGGCTTTTGACATGGATTCCCAGAGCCTCCTCCTAAAGTAACAAGTGTGTTACCACCTGGACAAGTGGTACATGTGGTGGGTGGGGAACTGGCTGAGAGGCTGTACCCAGAGGGTGGTGGTAAATAGCTCCTTTTCAGACTGGCAGCCTGTGGCATACCCCAGGGATCAACAGTGGGTCCAACACTGGATAGTATCTTCATAAGTGATTTGAATTATGGGATCAAGTGTACCCTGACAAAGTTTGCTGATGGTAATAAACTGAGTGGGGAAGTGGACACTTCAGAAGGGAGAAACACACTGCAGGAAGACCTGGATAGGCTGGAAGAGTGGGTTAACAAGAACCTTAGGAAATTTGGCAATGACAAGTGTAAAGTCTTGCACCTGTGAAAACATAATCCAGCTTGGAATCTACCTGGCTGGGAATAGATATCTGTAAAGAGTTCCTGATTGACAACAAGTTCCATATGAGTGAAAGAACGTGGTGCTGTGGCAAAGAAAGCTAGCAGGATGCTGGGTCACATCAACAAGGGCTTCACCAGCAGAAATAAAGGAGCCATTATCCCACTCTATTCAGCACTTGTCAGGACACACCTGGAATACTGAGTTCAGTTTTGGTCCCTGCTATACAAAAGAGATGTGGACAGGTTGGAGAGGGTCCAGAGAAGGGCTGCAAAGATGATCAAAGCCTGCCATGTGAGGAAAGGCTGAGAGAACTGGTTTAAGACAGAAACTGCCTTTTTAAAAGAAGTCACATGGAAAAGACATGGGGTAACGGGTAGAGGTTATGCTTAGAAAAATTCCGATTAGATACAAGAGGAAATTTTTGCAAAAAGAGAAAAATCAGACATTGAAATAATCTCCTCAGTGAAGAGTTGGATTCTCCAATGCTGGACTTGTCTGAACAGGGTGCTGAGCCATCTTGTCTAGACCATGCTTTTACTGAGAAAGGTGGAACAAAATGATCCTTGAGATTTCCTTCCAATCTGGTACTGTATGACTCTATGGTTCTGCCTTACTCCCTCCATTTCCTTGAGTTCCTCTTGTCTGTAAGGCATGCAATGCACACTCCCTGCTCCTACACTTCTCACTGCAAGCACTTTTAGAGGTTTTTATTGAAATGCACCATTCAGTATTCGTTGTTTTTAAATCAGTTTCAAGTGTATCACTTACACTTCTTGGAACAATATAAATATAAGAAATACTGTTTTATCAGCTCCCACCTTGCTGCTAGCAATCAAATCTGTAGAAATTAGCCTGTAGTAGTTTATAATCTGTATTGAAATGAACAACTCTTGCTTGAATATAAAAATACAGAGACACGTTACTGTCAATAGTGTCAGTAGCTCTTGATTCTTGGCCACTCCATAGAGTCGCAGGGGAATCTCTTTGCTTCTCAGGATGCCTTTGGCTCTCCTGGCAGTTCTGCACCTTTAGAAACATTTAGAAACCCTGGTCTCCAGCAAGGACATTTCATTGTAGAGGGGCTGTGCAGAGGAAACCATATGCAATTGCACAGGGTCAAAGCAGAAAAGCTGCTGGGTGGGAGTAAATAAAAAATTCCCGCTAGTGCACAGCTCCTTAGGGATGCTTACTATTAAATAAAAGAAGTAGACAGCTCAATTTCTAGCTCTCACCTTAGTCTACCCCTTTGCTCTTCCTATTTTTTTTTAATTAATTCACTATTCCCAGTGCACCCCAGGATACTGCTGACCCTCTTGGCCCCAAGGGCACACCACTGGCTCATGGTCAACTTGTTGCCCACCAAGACTCCCAGATCCTTTTCTGTGAAGCTGCCCCCTACTAGGACAGCCCCCAACCTGTACTGGTGTTTGGAATTATTCCTTCCCTGATGCAGGACTCTACACTTGCCCTTATTGAACATCATGAGATTTCTCTCTGTCCTACTCTCCAGCCTATAAAGGTCCAACTGAATGGCTGCAGAGTCTTCAGGTGTATCAGCCACTACCCCCAGTTTCATACCACCATCAAACTTGCTGAGGATACATTTGTCCAGGTCACTGATAAACAAATTGTTCCCTGGGAAACACCACTGACTACAGGCCACCAGCTGGATTCTACTCCACTGATCACAACCCTCTGACCTCTGCCATTCAGCCAGTTCTTGATCCACCTTGCTGTCCATTCATCTAACTCACATTTTCTGGGCTTACCTATGAGGATGTTATGGGAGACTGTATCGAAAGCCTTGCTGAAGTCAAGGTGAACAAAATGAAATGCTCTTGCCTCCTCAGCCCATCCTGCCAAGGCTATCAGATATAGAAGGCCATCAGATTGGTGAACCCATGCTGGCTACTCCTGATGACCTTCTTTTCTTTTACATGTGGGACTCTCTGTCAGTGCAAGACCATCACATATTTGTGAAGGTCTTTCCAAGTCTGCCAAGAAACTGAGGACTTTTTTGCTGCCACACATTTCTTTTCTATTTGCAAGTCATTTAAACAGAAATCCAAAAGGCATCTCAATTCTTCTTTAGAGAGACCTAGAGATAGCAGTAGCCTGTTCTTTCAATGTCCTATTTCATTACCTTCCATCCAAGACTCCTATATCTTTTGCCTGTTTTTAGTACATCAATAACAATTCTTATAAAATGTCCTCTCGCAATTGTTAATTAAGTCTTAAATAAAAAATTGTAATAATTTTGTAGCTCATATTCACTAATTTTAAGCCCTGGGACTATCTTCTCCGTCACGTAATTGGACTACTCCCTGGTTTTATATTTTTAAGAAGTAAGAAATTATTTAGAAACGGATGCCCTCTGTCCAAGTGGTTATTTTTGGAATGGTAGATTTTACCTTGCCAGAGAACTCTGAACAAAGAGGAAACAGCCTGCAGAAGCAGAAAAGGCAGAACTCTGAAAACAATCTGCTGCCTCCTGCATTGCCTGGAACAAGACCCTCCACAACATGGAAGACACAAAACAGTACACACCAATATATGGGCAAAGGTCTATCCCAACTGAATGCAGACATCTAGTTAAAGTGTCTTAATTTGGCTTGTAGATGTTCCTGTAGTATATGGAAAGAAAAAAGATGCTTCGAGAGGATGGTTCAGGTAACTTAAGACCTGGATCACTTTCTGGAGCTGTACATTTTTCTCCACTGCTTAAGAAGAACATTGACTTAAATAAGGTAAGTCAGCTGACTGCTAAATTTAAATGGGATGAATGTTAGCCAAAACCCCCATCTGCATTAAGCAGCTGGGCCAATATCTAGTTCATCTTCTTTAGGAACTGATGCACTGGAATATATTGGGGCATCAAACCGATGGTACGAAGACATGTATATATTGGCACAGGACCTCACCACCTCTCTTTTCATAGTAGTTCTGTGTGGTTTCTGCTGTTGCCCAGAAAATAACAGTCAAGTCTTCCCTAAGTAAATAATTGCAGAAAGCAGAGGCAGTGAATAACATAAGCAATGTTTTCATAATTGCAAATGAAGGCCATAGAATTATGTAAATGAAAACTAATCTCCAGAAAAAAAAGTATAAAAGATTCCTGTATCAGATAAAAACTTATGAATGTTTTCTTCTGTACATATAATCTCCATGTCAATTTGACAGGACTGCAAGCCCTCATTGAGTTCACTGTGCATAAAAGTAAGCAACTGAAACATTTCCAAATTAAGTCTCATTTTCCAGGAAAAAAAAAAAGGCATCCACGGTGTTTACTTTAAAAGAGGAACAAAGAAAAACAGTCTGGGGAAAATGATTTTTCACAAGCTGAGGGTATGCTGTACAGTGGCCAGTTACTAACTTATAATTAAGGCATCGTCTCTGCAGCAACAAGCAGAATGGGAATCTTCCTGAGCAAGAAGAGACCTATTTACACCCTTTCTTACTCACAGTCAGCTTTTGCTTATGATTGTGTATTTTTTTATGGTTCAATATTTACAAAAAGACTGCAAAATTAAAAGAGATCCCACAGTTACAGAAGACAACATAATTATAAGGGTCAACTTGATAAGACATATAATCTTCAGAAACCTGCAGGTTTGCCTAATAAAATATTTATATCAGTCACTGTAGGACACCAAGTGAAAGCAATGGAAATGAATTCCTCAGGTGTAACTTTTCAGTACATGTGAAAATGTCAAAGAAATGTCGTATTTGGGAAGATTTTCAGAGGAAGCCAGTATTTTTCTTTTTTTCTTCCTTACTTGACATAATTGCAAATTAAGTTAGCACTCCCTCTGAGGTGTATTGATTTCTTATTTTACTGTCAAAGAGTTTTTGTTTCTATAGTCCACATATTTACAGTTGATAATAAATTTGTATAAAACAAATCAGTCTCTACAATTTTAAGATCAATATTCTTGGCTACAAAACAAACCTCAATGTACATGATGGAAAATGTTTATTTTTGTGTAAACATGGGACAGTTACAATAAAACCAGAATAATAGGATTGTACATTTAAGATTTAAGCTTTAGAGAAATATTAAGGATATACATTCAAATTTAGATTTTTAATTTAAACATATACACATGTATCATATATATTTAAAATATCTTGGAACCAACTCATCAAAGCTGGAAATACTAGTAAAAAGATTAAAGAAAATAAAGATAACAATTGCAGGCCTAATAAAAAAAACATGGGTGGAAATAAATATTGGTATCAAGCATGGACCTGAGAATAGACAGATCACTTTTAGGAAAAAGCAGGGAAGGAACAAGCAAATTGCTGTGAATCTAACTGAAAGCTATTTCTGAAAACTGTATCAAAGGAACCAAACATCAGATTGTAAAATTGCATTGAAAACACTTGCTGCAGTATCTAATACAGCAACATCTCTTTTCTTGCAATATTACTATGACAATGAAGGCAAACAGGAGTTTCTGACTCCTCTGTTCAAGTGTGCTAGCAGAAACCAAATTTTGGGGTCTACTCTTGAAAAGCCAGACTTCCAGCTACATAAGATGTATTGAGAGAAAGTACGGAGAAGTTGCTGTAAGGAATAGTTCATGAAGACCTTATTGCAGAAGGGTGCAATGAAACACAAGAGTCATTTAAAACCAGTGTTGGGCTTATGAGGATTTTAAAGACTAAGGGCACCTTGGTTTTCCTAGGAGATATCACCAGAATCAGAAGGAGGTAGAATGACAAATGATAAAGAGAAATCTCTTAGCAGATGTTTCTGAATGGTCTAAAGAAGCAAAGTAGGCATTTGGATGAAAGGACAAGGATTTCACAGGTGGGAAGTGAAGAATGGGGCTCACAAACTGTCCTTCTGTGGTGAAACAATGTGAGTGATATAGTATGGCAAGGGATGACAGAGATAAAATCAGAAAGGTCTTCACACCACCTCTTCCATGTGTGTGTGTGCGTGTGTATCTGTTTTTAAGACATACTGTTTTAGAGACCCACTACTATCCGGGCATGAATCTTTATAGAAGTCTCTTTCATAACCTTCTCTTGTGTGCTGAGACAAAAGAAAAAAGCAATCAGTGATGAGAAAAGAGAGAATCAGCCAGCTCAGAGTCTAACAAGTGTCACTGCTGAGCCTCTTTCTGGGTGGTAGGAATTATAGTGCACTTCTCTTCTGGTATGTTTTGAAATATAATTGCGAATTAATTACTGTGTGATAATAAACAAACAGCTACAGTACACAGCATATTTAGTGTACAGAGCTTTATTCCATCTCTCTAGTACTCCAAACAGGTGTTCAGTGTTACCTACAGCTAGAATTGGGGCTACAAATCAGCATGAGATTCATCAAAACGGATCCCTGCCACTTCACACTATTACTCCAGCAGATATAATTCATACTGCTCAGCAGTGGAAGCATTATATGCACCTTCCCCCAGCCTCTTTCTCCCTCCTTGCAAAAATGTCAAGAGAGACAGAGAGAGAATATCGAAGGAGATCCTGAGTGTCAATGAAATACCCCATGGTGCTGAAGACAGAGAAAACATTGGCAAGCTGCTTTAATAAGGGAACTCTCTCGTGCATATCCAGGCCCTAAAAAGATGGAACAAAACTATGGGAAGGGAAGATAAGAGGAAAAAGGAGATTATATATACTAGCATCAAGATTTATATATAAATATTTGGAAATCATGTAATGGTCCATACACGTATTATCTGTACTGACATTTCAAGACTGACCATTAAGAAGTTACTGCAGGTACTAGAGAGCTCTTTAAGGACATATTATGTTTGAGGCTAAATGATGAAAATAACATGGTAACTTGTTTTAACAGATGATTGAGATCCAGTTAAGCTGTGCCAGTTTAAATCCATATATGTAGATTTACATTCCATACATTCCATGATGTGCTTGTGCTGACTGTTGCATAGGCAACTTCCAACTGCAGGAAATGTGGATATAGGTCCAAAATGTGAAAATAAATCCAGATGCCCCAGAACCTCAGAGGCATTTAATTCAGCCCAGTGTGCTCTTCTCCTTGCTGTAAGGAACTTACGCATGCCTTTGCAGATCCTATCATTCAGATGCCACCTGAAATGCCTGATCTGCTGTGAAAGACCATTTTCTCCTCTGTTCTTGACTTTTGGTCCATGACAGCATCAACTGTACTGCTGAAATGGCTGGAAAGTCTAGTGCCCCCAGAAGACACACTGAGATAATTTCTCATGGAAATCATTGAGACATTTTTTACATTTAAGAGTGCTGTGGTCAGTGACCACCTCCAGCAACCACTGTCCTGCTATTGGTCTGTATCTGTTGAACATCTTTTTGAGAAGGATGTGGGATGGAATCCATCATGATCTCTTCCAAATTCTGGAACTCTCACCAGTCTGATGCCAATCCTAGACATGCTACAAGATTTTTCTGCCTCTTTTCTTCTGCCTTTTCCATTCATATAAGGAGAGTGAGAATGGTCCAATTCATACTAGTTTCAGTGCCACTGTAGCATAACCTCTTCTTTCCATCAGTTTTAAAGCTCACTTGTTCAGCACAGGTATCTGATATAGCAACAGCCTTCCAGCTCCTTGCAATATACGAAAAGACACATTGTAGAAGGAAATCCTGACTGTCAGTGAAATGTCCAGGGGGGCTGAAAACAGAGAAACAGTGGCAAGCTATTCTGGTCCTCAGCCCTATGCCTTAAATTTTACATCTTGACAAAGTAAGATGGCTTTGGTGTTACCAACAGTAATTTACTGCATAGACAGGAGCTGATATAGGGACAAATTGGTATTTTTAATCTGCATGTAGTAAAAAGAGTAATGCTTTTCATTTAGATATAGACGTATTATTGTTAGACATAGATTTGCCAGTTTAATAAAATGTGTTGTGTGCAGCTACGCTCTAAGAGCTGTATTTTAAAGTTAGCTGAATGCTGATGATATTTAATGGGTTTATTTTTACCAAAACCAAAAAATAAAAATCTGACCTGATTGTATCTTATTCTGCAATATCATCTCTATATAGCACTGTTGATTGCAGGTTGATGGAGAGGTTTGATCCAAAACATTCAAACCTTCTTACCTAAATTTAAGACCCTTAATCTATATTTAAAGTACGTAGAATTAAATGGCCTGATTTTCAGATGCGCTGAGCACTCACAGATGTTACAAATATCACTGGGAGCGAACATTAACACGCATAGAGTAAACTGGTTGCAGCCACAGCATTGATGTGGAGGCTGCTGCATCCCTGCCAAATGCCACAGAGATGGTACTGGTCTTTGAGAGATGAACAGCAGCCAGGGGAACGAGGGAATGTCTGTCTGCCTCCTGCCCTCTCCCAATAATCCATCCCTTCACCAAGTCAAAAGGGAATTTATAGTACTTCCAGTTCATGCTGTGGTATTCATGTTTACACACTACATGTGTTTTCACCAATTTCAGTACTGCTCTGTTAGTGGCTTATACTTGAGTTTCTGCAAGCAGTGAAGTACAACTGTGCCAGGTGAGTTCACTGTTCCTCAGAGACATGCTACAGTCATTGCGGCAAGGAGTCCTCAAAAAACTTCTCCTGTGTTCTCCAATACAGGGACATCAAATTGCCATCAGCACTCACAACGATCCTGAAGTAATGCATAAACCATTCCTCTCTGTTTCCCAGTCTGTGAAGAAAGATCAATAGTTTTTTGCCCAACAAACATGTTTCAACGATTCATTAGCTTACTGGTTAGACTCTCAGCTGGTGTACATCAATATAATTATATGGGTTCGTGCATCAATGTATGTAGTACTGGGAAATATATTTCCAAATTTCTTATAATCTTCGTAATCTACCTAACAGCATAAAAGCAATGGCAACTAGGAGTGCATTTTCCTCTTTATGAGATGAAAAGTACTCCAGGATACAGGGTAGGAACTTATGTTTTAAACTAGTTGCAGAGTAGGATGAAATCCTTTCAGTCCTTTAAGAACTTGTGCATCTTTGTCCCCCATTGCACAGTATAAAAATAATTGAATATTTGACATACAATGACTACCAAAATGAAACTCATGAATTTCACCGAAAAAGGAGTTTGCAGATTTTTTTTTCTTTTGATAAGGGAACAAAATGTACATATAATAATTCAATCTTTTTGCTCCCATGGAGCTATGCACTTGGCTATGAGAATCTAAAAGATTGGGCACAGAAAGTTCAACCAGCTCCTCCATAAAATTCCTTTTAAAAAGAGATTAAAGTAGCTTCACAAATTAAGTCAGTGCAAGATTATGATTTGAACAAAAACTAACAGTTTCCTACTGTTATGTGTTTTTTCTGCTGTGAAGCAAAAAGCTGTCTCTTGCATACACAAAAACATGATTCTTGGCTTTTTCAAATATACTACAGCCACAAAAAATATTTAACTATTCATTTCAATTACATTCTGCACTGTAGAATAAATTGTAGTGTCTGGAGTTATGCAGACTTAAGGCTCTTGAGTGGGAAGCAGAAATAAATGAAGTTTCAGAATAAATGTTCATTACAACTATCTCAAGCTTGACACAAGAAAAGCTTGCTTCTCCTATTACTACAAGTCAATACATAGGAGTACAATATAAGTGTCTTCCATTTTCCCCTATTTCACGCTAGATTTGTCTGATAGATGAGTGTACTTAAGTAAATAGCACATGCAATTTTAATAGGACAGGTGCTCTGAATGTACAGGGAAGGTCATTCCTATTATTTCAATTAACAGCATAAGCTACAAAAACACATGAGGGTGAATTAATTTAAAGCTTCAATTTAATGCTACTAGTAAGGACATCCTTAGGCCTCTTGGTTGTCTTGACAACTCCTGCATCCCAGCCTGCAGAAGCCAATCTCTGCTGTTCCCCTTCTCAGCATACAAACAGTTCAGATAGTACATTAGCAAAGAATATGATGCCCATGTAAATGTTGAAATATTTTTGTTGCCATAGAGATAAGAAGAATGGCAAAAATACAGGAGCACTTGACATAATCCAAGGCAGACTTTTAATTAAAAAACCTCAAATGACAATGCCAAGATGGCTGAACATACCATAGTGCTTTTATGCTAACCTACTGCATACAAAAATCTGAGTCCAAATAATACTCTTGCTGCTGAAGGGACTAAGAATCACAGATAACTGGTAAATTAAGAGACCCTGGATTTTCAAGAGCTGAAATAGTTATGATTTTTTTTAATTAATCATTATAAAATAACATTTTTTAAAATGGTAGGCAATTCATTACAATACTGTGATTTTATATATGTTCAGAGAAACAAATGTCGCAAATGTTACTGGGGAAAAAAATCTAAGGTTGGAAACAACAGTAATTGAAGTGTCTTGCAAATGATGTGACTAGGCAAAACAACCTTTTACCTAGTGAGGATCACTATTTCAGTTCTATGTCAATTTTAAATATATGTTCAGTTCCACAACTACACTTTCAAACTTGCAAGCACCACTAAAGTCAGGTGAGTCACAGCAAGTAATCAGTTCGGCATCTACATTTTGAACATGCCAGGAATGACTTAAACTCAGCATGCTTTTGCCTGATGAGGCAGAAAACTAGGCCTGATAAAGTGTAATAAATTATCATCCTATTCAGTGACTTCTTGTGCTCTTTTTCAGCTCAACTAACAACTTTTAAATATTTGACTTTACAGCAAAAGTAAAACTGAGGAACAGGACTGCTCTGGTGGATCCCCAACAAAATAGGAACCAATCTGGCATGTGATTAATAGGCACAGAATCCCAAGGGGTTAGAATAGTATACACCTAATTAATGCTGCTGCCATTTTGTATAGAGCTGTCTGACTTCAAACTTGCCATAGACATGTTTTATTTACACTAAAGACATCAAAATGTTGGCCTGAATCCAAATAAATATTTTATGCACTTAGTGTAAGGCTGGAATTCAGTTCTAGGTGAAACAAAGTTTTGACTTGGAGCATATTTTAGCTGACTTTATTAGTTGCATTTGGGAATTTTTTGCTCTCTCCTAAAGTTTGTAAATGAGCTTATGATCTAAATTCTAATCTGCATAGCTTATGAAGAGGCAGCTCTATTACTGCTAAGATTAAGGCTGAATTTACTTTCTCTCCCTTTATTATTGTAAAGTAACTGTCTAAAATTTCACTAAGACAACTCTCCTAAAACATCTTCTCTGTTCATGACCAGACCTTAAGGTTATCTTACAAACATCTACTTTACAAATGTATATCAAGCATATCTCAGAAATTTAGCCAAATCACAGATTTCTGTAAGAATCTCTTGGCCAGACTGATTTTGCTCCCTCAGAAAATTGTATGTCACGATAGTTCTGTGTTACGTACATGCATATAAATATATCTAAAAATCTGTTTGTGCAATCTTTACATAAATATATAAAGTACCAGGAGTTTGTCAAGGATTTTACATATAAAATGTTTTTTATTTGGGATATTATTTTATTTTATTTTTTGGGTAATTGAAATAAACAAAAAAATAAAGGAAACTTGTTTATGAACATGTTCCTATCAGTAAAAAGAAAAACAAAACCCCAACCAGAAAACACAGACAGATTGGAATGCAGATATACTTGCAGCTACACGTGGAGCTGAAAGTCTCCAGCTGAGACTTTCAGGAGGATTTAACTGGAGAGGCTGAGTTGGTTGCTGCCCCAATCTGCCTACACCTTTCCTGACCATACCCAGCCCCAGATGACAGTCAGCTCTAGCACAATTTGCTAGAAAGTCTCCCCCTGTTTAACTCCCCGAAAATGTAAGCAGGAGCTGATACTCAGGGAAAGGCAGCAGAGAGGAACACAAAGACTTACAGGCTCTTCCCAGGCACAGGTGCTAGACTGTGGTCACAGTGACATATTTATCTGTGTGAAACTACAATCAAGAGATGGATGAGATGTTTTTTCCTTCAAAATGAGTAAATATCCTTTCCTTTGGGCTGTAAGCATTAACAATTAGCTGCGCCTGTTCACATACACTATGCTGAGGTACCTTCCAATTAATGCTTCCGAGTGATGGAATGTATTTTAACTTGGAAGACATTTAATGTTCTAGGTCTGGGATTAATTTCTGGTTGTCCTTCTTCTCACTGTCTGAAGCTGCTAGGAGCAGGTAAGTTGATTAATTTAGTCCAAGCCCAGGGCTTTCTGAACCTCCTGGCAAGGTATTACCTGTAAGGATCCCAGACTCAACATCCTGACTTTCCTGTTGCCTTCATGAAGACTGAGGTCTTCAGCATTCAGAGCACCCTGGAAGCCTAAATGGTCCCTAAGGCTTTTGTCCAGGCATGACACTGAGAAAAGAATGTGTTTTCCTAGACAGAATTCCTTCCTGAAGCCATCAGAAAGTCTTAGTGAAAGCTAAGTAGTCAGTATTAATCTTGTTCTCCTTTGAGATGTTCTGTATGCCTACATAGGAAACTGCCAGGTCGTGAAGGAGTACAAGAGAAGGAAATTAATTTATTTCTGTAACTCCTGGTTCAGTCACTTAGCTTAGGACATGATGTTCTTTTTATTTATCTCTACTGAAGCAAGGGGACTGGCTCTTCCCTCGGGGAGAGAAAGATCTCACCTCTGAATAATCCAAGGACCAAGAAAATGTATTTTACACCCCAGGGAGAGAGGAATACCACACTAATGACAATGGCAAGTTGTCTCTGAACTTTCTTAAAGTAGCAAGTAAATGTGTTGATGAACTGCACTTCAGCTGCTGCCAGTGTATCTGATATTCTGTACCACCATATTACCTTTCCCAAGTTGACACAGGGAAGTGTGATCAGTGAGTTACTGAGGGAGACTATGTGAGTGAACTAATGTTTCAGTATAATTTCATTTTTTAAAAAAACCCACAAAAACAGAATTGCATTTGAAAACATAATTCCAATTGATTCACAGATTTTCTTAGGGAAATCTGTTTTTATTTTGATTCAGAATATGATTATGCATTTCAGTGAGTCTTAATGAAAAGTAAATTGATAACAGAAGTAGTGGGATAGACTTTCTAGTCTCACAGCCTCACATCACCTCAGGCTGGGGAGGTGGCAGCTGAAGCAGCACTCTTTCCAAGCACCTACTCTCTGTTTCCAGCCATCTCAAAGGAATGATTTGAACTCCAAAGAACCCTAAATTCTAAAGAAAGAATTATTTTGTTATGATTTTTCAGCCATCTCTGTATTTTGCTTCACAAAAGAATTTCTAACAGTATCAACTCCCTATTGACTAGATTGCATCATAAAGTAAAAGAAACATACTCTTTTCTGTGTGTCCTCTTTGCCACCCACCTCTAGTGCCATTCTCATGGGTAATTTGCATGGTTATCTTTCACTGACTGCCATTTTCAGAACACCCATGTGCCCGGGTAAGCCATTTTCTGAAATAAAGCTTAGCATAAGAAGTGCTGTCTTGATCTTTTAAAAAATTCCCTCTGTTAAATGCATTCAAATAATGACAATAACAACAATTTTTGCTTTTGACTGTTGTAGTAAAATCCTTGAGTCAGTTTTACAATACCTGCCAGATGTATCACTCTTTAAGTATTATGCCCAAGTAATCCATGTTAATTCTACTCCTAGTACTTACTCACATTTGGCCTACAATTTTACTGTTTAACATTTACATGTGTACAAATAATGCAAAGATGATGCACAGAAGCTTGAGCCATGTTTATGTTGCACTTCTGCAAATTAACACGTAGATGTTTAAATGAAGAATGCAGAGCTAGGTAAAAACGCTTAATGCATCTCTGAATATCCATTTTAGCTTGGCATTCACATGAAAAGCCACTTAGAATTGTTATGCTTCAGTAATTCCCAATCAACTTACTGACAAAAAGGTGGGTTAACAGGTCTAATTGGTCTTTCCGTTTCAAATACCAGTAGTGCAATGAACAGATTGTTCTTAGTAATAATAATCAGTAGAGTATTTATGACAAATCTCTCAATATGTTTGTATTAAGAGAGACTAAAAATTGTTTTGAAAGATGCGTGTAGGGCTAGGAGAGTTAGAGGTATTAATAAAATTAATTTCAAACTAGTTAGACTGCTTCTTCCTTGTGCTTGTGTAGGAATTGAGAGATTTTTTTGCTAAATAAAAGTTAAGTTTACAACCCCCATCTGTGATGATTTGAACAAACTTGTCTGAAAGACTTTCAGGAAACTATTTCTGTAATGAAACGTGTCTATCTGTGTCAGAACTTAACAAAGAATCATTTTATTTATTTCCTTTAATAAAGAAAGTGGATTCCAGCATCTTTGAAAATCTAGAATGGTAGATACAAGCTAGGAAGCTTATACAGAGGATGTTATCTTCACACTTGAAAATGTACTGAAAATGTTCAAGAGCACTGAAAACAAATACAGCACATCGTAAAGAGTGAAATCATAAACATTAGGATGAATTGAAAATGTAATAGCTTATTGCAGAATATCATAATATGATGGGTAATTTCTTATAGAAATTAGTGTAGAAAAAGCCAACCCTACCACACTACCTCACTCATTTTCTTAACAGAGCAGAATGTGTTGTTGTGAGAAGCAGATCCAAGATGATCTCTGTCTTAATTAGGGTGTAGATGGCAGAGCTACATAATTTAGTTCTATAATTTACTTTCTTCTGTTATTGATATTTTTCTGTATTTGTTAACACCAAGTGTTCCCCTCCCCAATTTGAAATATCCAATAGCAATTTTCTATTCTGACTTTTCTCCAGCCTTAGTGGTTGTGTTTGGAGGATCATATTCATTTTTTCTCTGCCTTCATTGCCTGTATTTTCACCACTACTTTTTTCAAAGATACCTTTTATCTTGCCAGTATACAATATAATTTGCTGTCTCAGCAGGTTGCAGTTACAACTAGGATGCCTTCAGTACTTCAAAATATCTTTGGTGCTTCTTACTTGTTTCTAACTCTCACTCATCTATAAGTATTTCAAATGATACGGCTTGTAGAGAGAGGTAATATAATTTATTAGCCTAAACAACACACTTGGGGAAAAAATGCATCCAAGCCATTGCTTGGGTCCTTTTGACATATTAATGCTTCTAATTTCTTTTCTTCCAAGAATTACACTTTCTGCCTTGTTTTGTATGCTGAACAAAATCTGAAAACATTGAGCTAAGCTCTAACTCTGCGTTGCCAATCCGTGATGATACTTGGAAGAAAACTTAATCATAAAGCAAAAGAATCTCCTATAACAAGGAAAATATTCTGAAAAATAGACTACTGGTAGCATCTAGGGAAAGCGTTGGTGGGAAATGGATGCACAGACATAATGCAACTTGTAAGTAGAGTCCTGAAGGGAGAAATCTTGCTGCCTGGAACTGGGTAACACAGGTGACTCAGAAGAGTAGGAGAAAATGCAGGCGAAAATGACACAGAACGGATAAACTTACGGCAAAGACATAAAAAAATCAGTATCCATGTTCACGCACTTCCGAAGTTCACTCAAAATCTTTAGGAGCATTACTAAGTATAAATTCCCATTTTTCCACTGATACCAAACATTCCCTATGCCTGCAAAGCATCAGGACTTGACAGTTTTATACTGTGACATGTTTATACTGAGACAAGCTGTTTTATGTCAATTAAAATGGCCTCTCTGACAACTTGAGATCAGATTAAATAAGCTTTGCATTTGGAGATATAGTCCCTCATCATTCTGCCCACAATAAAACAATTCTAATAACATTTAATAAATGTCAATGGAGTATCCCTATGTTTGTTTTGTCTGTATTCTCTGATGGCACAGGAAGAATGCATGTGAACAAAATCTTAACCTCCATTTCTGTTGACCTGAATAATTCACAGGTGACTTGGTTACTGATCCCAAATGATACACAAACGCGCTATTGTGTGTCCTCATTCTACGGATGATTAGGTGAGAAAGAGAGGGAGAGATGGAGACAATATATGATGTCATGGTACTGCAAGTCTATTTGGGATGGTCAGATTGCTCACACAAGCACAGCCAATTCACTCTGCTGAACTTCTGTCACTCAGGCAGGTTGTGAAGCAAAGTCCTATTATCTACTATGCCATGCAGCTAAGAGATGGCACCCTGCTCTCAGGCAGGAATTGTGCATATGCGTAGCAAGATGGGTTTACAGAATATCTCTAGAGTCCTCTGCAGATGATGTGCCACAACATACTCCTAGCAAGAATAAAAGACTCACAGTTGATACAATAGCTTGAGAAACGACTATACTCAAGATCAAAAGAAGCTGAACTGCGTAATGTCAAGGAAAGGAAAGCAGAAAAGAGCTGGGTTACTGAGGACTGAAAAAATAAAGGCTTAATCATCCAGGAAGATTGAAAATCATATCATGAGCTGTCTCATGAAAGCCTCAGGTTCACGCCGCTTGTAAGCAATGCTTCTTCTGTCTGCAGTGCAGCCACAGGAGGCAAAGTTGTGTGTCACCATTGCACATGCTGTAGCTTCCAGGGTTTGGGCACACGTGGTGATGAGTGGTTAAAAGTGCCCTTCCAACCATCTCCTGTAGAGGAGGCAGGGTTGTTTTCAACTCATTCATCTGCTTTGCCCCAAACTACTTTTTATTGTATAAACATGCATGTGATTGTGGAAATAACAACCAGAGCCCAACAGCATCTCCCAAAGTCCAGATTGGAGCAAAGCAGTTCCATTCTCCCTTATGCTTCAAAAATGGCATCTTTTGGCCTAATTTTCAGAGGTAACTAGGGATTTTGATTACTGCACCAATGTACCGAAGGACGAATGTCCTGTAATTTCCAAAGAATAGGCTAGTTTAAATCATCTAACATCTTTTGAAATTTCAGGCCACATGACTTGCCTAAATTGACACTTATGCAGGTGTGTGTGTACAGGGATAAGGGAGGAGGAATTCATGTATTTATGAGAGGGTGCATTAACCCACTCCTGTAATGGAACATGAAAACTGTCTGATTAAAAATAGAAGACTATTCATCCACAACTAAAAATAACATTAGACTACCTCTTCCTCATGCCGCCACACAGGGGACTAGGAAAGCTGAGGTGAGGCAAACTAAATTAGAAACAAGAAAATGGAGTCAAAAGGAAAAATATCCTAATGGAAACAGGGTCACAAAGAAAAAAGTTTATCAGGTGTTTATGTAAATGCTGGAAGCAAGGTAAAGATATCAAGGGACCTCCTGTAACTGCACATAAAGGGATTTTACTTTATGGGTGAGTGGATCAGAATGATTTAAAACCTTGGAAGAAAAGGACACATAAGAAGAGTACACAATATTGAGACAGAAATTGTTGAAAATATAAGGTTTTTGACCCACTGTCAATCACCAAGGAATAGCAAAAAAAAAAAAAAGGTTCAGTTGAGTCATACATTTAACCAAACAGGAAAAATATCCCTGTTCTTCACAGACTACGTATCTGTTGAATGTCATTCAAACTCAGCTCGAGAATATTAATTTGACAATTGCGATGCAAAAGTATCTTCATGCTTTATATGGGATCCTCACCTTCCTCTTTATGAAATGTAGGAAGAAATAGAAGATTTCTGAAGAAAGACAAAGATTTTTGAAGTAAGACAAACACTTAATCTCTTTTTTTTGAAAACTAGAGGAGACACTTTCCCTCCCATCCTTTCTTTGATGCAAACACCAAGATCAGTGAGGAAGGAGAGGGAGGAGGTGCTCCAAGCTGCCAGAGCTGAGGTTCCCGTGTAGCCTGTGGTGCAGAGCCTGGTGAGGCAGCTGTGCCACTGCAGCCCATGGAGGATGCAGAGATTCACCTGCAGCCCATGGATGAGACCTATGCAGGAGCAGGTGGATGCCTGAAAGAGGCTGTCACACCACGGGAGGCCCATGTTGGAGCAGGGCCCTGGCAGGGACCTACTGATGCATGGAGAGAGAAGCTCAGGGTGGCCACCATAGGTTTAGGGCAACATAATAAACAGGCTTTTTATTGCTTGCGGTGCCTGAGGCTTTAAATAAGATGGATCTATACATCTCAAAGATTCTTGTTCACACCTACACAGAAATAAAGTTAAACTAGTGTTCAGAACTATAATCCAGTAATGCTGTAATAAATACATCTCAGTCTATGAACAAAAATCAAACCCTGGTATTATTTTACATATGTATCTGTATGCAAATGCACACATAAGAAAGCATAACTTTACCCATATCTAAAACTAAATGTTGTTGCAACAATTAAATATGTATTAATTTGTCCTGGGACAGGTTGTCCAGAGAGGCTGAGGAATATCCATCTTGGGAGATGTACAAAACCCATCTGGAAGTGGTCCTGGGCAGCCTACTGTAGCTTACCCTGCTTGAGAAGGGAGTGTGGACTGGATGACTTCCAGAGACACCCTCCAGCCTCAACCCTTCTATGATTCTGTAAATCCCCTGGGTTTTATCCATTATTCAAATACCCAGTGTTATTTGCCATTTGAAATTCTAAAGCCATAGGATACAAACCATCATCAAAACCTAAAGGCATTTTTTAATTCCCTTAGTAGGTCATTTCTAGAAGTATCAACTACATGCATGTATATTTTAGAGTCACTGTTGGCCATCTTAATTACTATAGGAAAGCATTTTAAAAGGAACTTAAACTGAGAATAAACTGGAAACGGAATTGATCCACAGTATTTTTCAACCTAGAACTAAAGTAGAGACTTTCACTTATTAGCTCCAGTATGTTATCAGTAGAAAGCATGGCAGCCAGCCAGTGCCCCTCAGATTTAGATTTTTTGCTGGTTTTCTATAGAACTGTGTATAAATAAGGGTATAAAAGACTTTTCTTATTATGAACACTTATCCAAGCAATAATTCATAACAATACTTAAATAAAATTTTATCGCTTGGGATGCTTTTCCTCTTGGGCCTGGATCCTACAGGTTTTGAAAGTCATGGGAAAATCTCGACTTCAGTCACACATGACTTTGCCCATGACTAAAGACATTAAAGCTGACATCATCTTATTTTAGCATAATTTTGTTACTGGAAATTGAGAAAGCTTGTCTGTATTTAGCAGGTGTGTTTCCTTAACTAGCCTTACTAGAATAAATTCTTGAAGAGGATCACTTTATGTTTATGAAATACAGCCATCTTCCAGATTCCACTGGGGCTTTGAGATAATCACTAATACAGTCAAACTAAGCAAAACCACAAATGCCACCCCACCTCAGCTAGAAAAAGATTAGTATGTCAGCGTTCATTAAATTTGTTCTCAAAGGAGCATGTCCGTTTTTATTGTCACTCAGAGCAGCTAGGATGACAAAGTAACATCCTATGAATACCATCAGGAGTTCACCACACCATATCAAGTAATGTGACAATGCAATCCATGGATTAAAAACCAAGATGCTGCGTGTAAGAATAATTTTTAGCTCATTCCGTATATGATTGTATTTCCCAATCTGGCACCGTGAACCATAAATAATCCTATCATTTATTAATTACATTTTCTAACCTAGTCAAGAAGAATCCTGCAGTGTGAAGCAGCAGATCATGAATAAATGGTTCATTGAAAAGCAACTCTTATTGCCAAGTAGTTGTAAATTAGGGTTGTGATAATTACCTACTTTAACCTTTTTAAACAGGTTCCTCTAAAAAGCTTCAGGATGGATGTTTTATTATAACAACTTTGACCTCCAATATATTTTGATTATGACAAAGGGATGCTGTGATTAAAAATTTAGTACATCACCTTATGTTATAAAATATCCAAACGGTAGGTTTGTGTATGTTTGTATATATAATACAGACGTATACACATATGCACATAACCATAAAATGCTCATCTACTGCGTACCAAACACAGCTATAGAAAACACAATAGGCAGCTGAATTGCAACATGGTGGTACAGCCAAGGTAGCACTTTACTAAATACATTGTGACAGTGACACCTTTACAGAAATAATCCATATATTGCTCCTTGCCTTGCTGATCAGATAAACTGTGATTATTGAGCAAGTAGGGGCCCAGTAGGTGTAGATTTGTTAGGGGAAGCAGCTGGTGCAGGGGACCTGAAGTCTGCACTCTTCAGGTGTTTTTGTTTCAGATTGGCTTTGTTCTGTTCCCAGAGGCAACATGCTTACTAATGTTTGGAGTGCATTAGGTGACTCCAAGAATGCCTCTTCTAGTTTAATTTAATCCAAAACAAATTCAAATCACATACTAGGAGGCTGCTCTGAAATGGGAACCACAGTGGAGTCAAAAGGGTGATGATTTCAAACACCTAGCCAAACTAAAATATGACTCCTCTGTGTCAGCAACACAAGATCACAGAACAGCCCAGAGGCAGCATAGCCATGCTGGTCCTGTTAATGCTACTAAAATGTCTGCAAAACTTTGAACCAGGAATTGGCTCAAGTACACTTGCATGTGGCTGTACCTGGCCCTGTACTGCCATGGTGATAATGAGACAGTGCACCGACACAAGCTAGCCAAGAAAGCAGTGGAACTTTAGAATAGGACAGAAGGACATCAACAGGAGAAAATTTAGCTTTTAATATGCTTTCCTTGGTGGTCATAAGACTCATCACTTTTTCCCCCCTTCTCTTTCACCATAGCAGGACTTGCTCTAAGGGAAAAAAACGGTGACCACCTGCCCTAGAAAGAAAATAGCAATTGCATATATGATCTTTGCTTTTGGTAGCAATAATTGTTTCTCATCTCAGTTAAATAGCAAAATAAGAAAGAGTTTTAGGATTCAGTGGCGAATTTAGGAGGTAAATTGGGGTTATCAGCAAACAGTCCTAGTCATGCAAGCATGTAGCTACAGACAGCACAGTATCAAAACCTAAAGGCGCCACTGAAAACCACATGAGAATGAACCAGAAACTCATGAAACAGTGTAAACAGTAAATACTGCACAATCTCTCCCCCCAAATTAACTCCAAAACTATTACTCAAAATCTTCTCAAACCTCGTCCTTGTCTATTGTATCACTAGCCTTTCTGCCACATGGAAGGTCTTAATTTTAGACTTACGCCCTTGTATTTTCTTTGACATATCTCATTAGATTGAAAAACCCAGTCACAGACACCACTCTGAAGCTCTCTTCCAATTCTCTCACCAATCTTTCTTGGCATTTGCTAGAAGAGTGGGTTTAGCCTGTAACTGTGAAGCCATCACTCATATGGAAACTTTCTGTTGACTCTCCTTTGCAGTTATGTCAAATTCACCCCTTCTATAGCTGTGCATCATCTCCTTATTCCAATCTGTTATTTAGCCAACTGATACCTGTCAAAGTACAACATGTGGTTTTATAGTATTTCAGCAGTCCTTTAACGTACAGAAACAGAAATGTCTGATTCTGTACATTCTCTTCTTCACAGCAATAATAGATACAAAATCCATTGAAAGCAGTAAGTTTGCCAGTCAGCAAGAGAAATGGTGAGATGTTTTGTTACAGTTTGAGAGTGAAATACCATATTCCCAACTCACAAAAATGTGCTTAAGCATTCTCCTTCTACCCAGGCAAAATGTGTTGAGAGTAGGATGTTTTGGAATCATGGCTTGGAGGAATTGCTCTCTCTAGGAACAAAACACAATTCGTGTGGACAGCTTTGAATAGCCAGGATAGGGGATTTTTGCAGATAATGCAGTGTGTTAGTTCTTTCTGAACTAGGGATAAGATGATGTGCCCTAAGCAAACGTAACTTCTGTATATTTAGTGCAGTGATACTAGACTTTGTGTTCAAATAAAGCATCTCAGACCATACCTTACTATTTTAATGTGGGCAGAGGTACCAGATGGCTGCACAGCGCTGCATGTCTGTCCCTGCTTCATTGCTACCTGCAGGTACCTCAGAGCCACTTATGTAATTTTTTTTTCTACTATTGAGTTTTCAGTGGTATTTTCACTCAACCCAAAATTCGATGACATGCAGTAGCGAAGCATGGATTTCCTGAGTACATGGCTTCCCTTGTCCAGGCTGCAGCATGAACGCCTGAGACCCAAACCCTGTGCAGTTTTAGGCAAAGGTGGACATTTGCTATAAAGGCCGTATGAGTAACCTAGAGCACAAAAGAGACTTACTCCTTCAAAGCCACTTACTGACATGGAAACAATGAAAAGCGCAAGACACTTTTTTTACGAGGAGTAGAGTCCAAGACAGGTAATAGAGCAATGTGAAATTGTTTGAAAATATCACTGTCTTATCATCTTCCAGGGGAAAAGTTATTTAATGACTATTTGTCAATGCAGAGTCATGGAAGTAACTATCAGCTCTAAGACTGTGTAGTATCAATATTTGCTTGTCTCTGTGGCTCAAAGATTTAAGATACAGGAAAATGAATGAATGTGTTTTTAATATGTTTTATTTCTTACCGCTCTCTCTGTGGATTTTTTCCAACCAAGATATGAGTGGCAGAAGTAGGTTTAATGATGACATTTCAGCTTTTACTTTTTTGGTAGTAATTATAAATGATTTCATGATATGAAACAGGTGTTTCAGCATGTTCCATTGGGCAGCATGAGGAACATTTTTCTCCCTGATGTCATTGTACATGATGTATTCAATAACTGCTATTTTCTGATGGAGAATACATTTAAATGTGCGCTAGGAAGAAATTCAGCTGTTTTGTACATTTTGGTTGGTCTGTTAAACCAAACCCTTGTCAAGTGACAAAAAATCATACACGAAAGACTCTTGTTTTGATTCAGTCATAGTGACACTGAAAATTCTGACAATAAAAAAACAGATGATTTCCAGAATGTTTTGATTTTTTGAAAACTAAACATTTGTCACCAAAGCAACTGCAATAACGCATCCAAGGATGTCCTGAAATGACCCTTGAGGGCTGTCCTTAAATAAAATTTGAGAGATGCAAGACTTCACGCGACTAAATGCATTTCAGTGCTCTGTGATCCGCTTCTTGATAAGCACAGATTTTCCCTTCTCTTCCAACACTATGTTCTCCAAATACAGGTCTGGCATACAGTCAGAAGATTGACTGTCCAGCATACATATATGCTACTCAGAGTATCTCTATATGCTTAAGGAAACAGGACTCTGGGATCATAGAATCATAGAATCGATTGGGT
>VZRE01000768.1:9219-68356 GCA_013396775.1 Cephalopterus ornatus
TTTTTTAAGTAGCAAAAACATTCAGTAAAGTGAATTTAGGCTTCCTAAGATTCCTGTTTGTTGTGCTTACACCCAGCAGTCACACATGACGTGTTGTGCCCCACCCCACCTGCCTGGTCTATTATTAACCAACCCATGCACTGCACATCAAGCCATGAAAATAGATTTGTGCAAGTAACAGAGGAGAAGGTATGTAGGTGTCTGTGTTTTACAGACTTCAGGCAGGATCAAAAAGATCAAAGTTAATCTTCAATTAGTTCCATTAGGTTGCCTTTTCAGGACTTAAACTGATCCACCGCTGATTAACAACTTCTTTTCAAGTATACTCATTCTGGGATGATACTGGTTACTTTCCTTATTGGAAAAAGGGTCTTCCATATACTAAATAGCTTAACAATATTTGCCATAACCCTGAAGTTAATGCCTTAGGATCTGATGTGGCCATCCCTCAGAACAACAGGGGAAAGAGAGGAGGGAATCTCAAAAGCATCAATTCTGGACCAAAAAAGAAAATTAGCAAAGTTGTTCAAAATTCAGGTTACATCTGAAGCTCATCAAGATTTCTTTTGTTTCAAAGACTGCCCTCTTTGGTCCTTGGGCTTTTTCTGGCTTACTCTGGGAAAATGGGTATTTAATTTCCTGATGCCAAGAAAAGCAGAAGCAAAGCTAAAAAGGATGTGAAAAGAACTACAAGCAGAGGCAGCAGAAGCCTGGAAAAGGGCTTTCAAATTCTGATACCAAAATTCCAGCAATTCTATTAGTTGATGATGTGCTTCTTTGAAACTTACACAAAATGTGGACAGCAGGAAAAAAACCTAGAACTAAAAAATTCTAATAAAACAAGTTAAAAGTGAACTTTGTCTTGGGTTGGCTGAATTTCCACAGGGACCACAGTGAAGTGTCATAAATTTCTTGAGAACTTCATTGTAAGTCTTGGAGAAGACTTTGAGAGCCTCTGTTCTAAGCTTCTATTCAAAGTAAAATTCTGTAACTTTAACCTAGAAAAGAAAATTAAGAGGTGCAAGAAAGTGATGATCAAATGTCCTTACTCATGCTGGAATTTGAAGTAATTATTAAATGGATCAAAATAACTTACTTTATACTCTGTTCCACACAGACATTTTGCCTTAGCAGTGGCTCTAGATGAGAATTTCTGTAGTACAGTGAAGAAATTGGACCATGTTAGGTACTTAAAAGCAAACTTGGTTTCCTTGGAAGGTGAAAAAAATCTTTGTAAAATTCCTGAAGATGCTGCTGTAAACTGTTTCTTTCACCTCTTGTCTCAAAACTAGCAGGTACTTTCTTTCATTGATAAAGATCTATTTTGTGAAATATGCCACCTGGGAATGTTTTTGTTTTACTTCAGTGTGCTGAAATTGTGAACATCTTATAGCATTGTCTGGTTCTTTTGCTTTTATAAACTTTGAGGTGTAAACAAGCCTTAAAAGGTCTAATCTGGGGAATATGTAGTATGATTTCAGGGAGTCTTGTCAAAGCATTATGTGACCATGTTTGCTCCTATTTGACAGGTTTTTCTCCATGGATGGTTCCTGAACATGAAAGGTCTTTCAGTAGTATGGCAGCATGGTGACAGATGTCGCAAAAATATTCCTCCTCAAATTCTGATTGTTAGTTTTTCTACATGTCCTGTTTAGAAATCATATAAATCTGGTGAGTCTGCCCTCTGTCAAGTATTTCTTCAGCAGAAGGGATTTTCAAGAGTTGAGTAAACTTGACCAAAGTTATTTGAAGAAATGGAATCCAGCAGTAGTCATAGTAACAGGTGCCAGGAGGTTTTTGGACTGGAAGCTTACTTGAGATTGGATGATTTTGGGCAAAGTAGTCTTCTCCAAGTGTCCACACACTGGGAGTAAGAAGTGTCAGGCTCTGGGAGAGACCTCGTTCCTAACGTAGTCTTGTTTCTCTTAGCCCCCAAAACAGTTGGAAGTTATTTTGAACTTCTTTGGTGTTTCTCCAAGAATTGTGACAGTGGAAGTCACAAAACTGACGGTAAAAAATGGGATGAAGTGAGCAACTCTTCACTTGTTTATAGGAACGTGTTTAGCCATAAGACATGCACTTCAGCTTCTTAAACAGCTCAACCTAGTGGTGGAGGGGAGACAGAGTCTGTTGGAGGCATTTAGTGTGAACCTTCCATCAGACATGCTAATATGCTCTTCTTGACCTAAATGGACCTATTTGCTCACCAGAGCTTTGGTAGTGTAGCTGGATTTTTCTTCATGTTGATACTGGTCTTTAGATATTGGCAAAACCTACAGATTCTGGGATGTTCTTTGCTAATCTAAACAGGTGGTCAGCTGGGCTCCATCAGCCCTCTTAAGAAGCAGATTTTTTGGGGAGTATTTTTTTGTTTCATCAGCTGCCTATGTATTGTCACTTCCACCTTTGGCCTGATATTTTGTGCAGAATGCTTTATGAAAACAGCATTGCCTCATGTTGAGATGTATTAATATTAGTATATCAGTATAACCTGCGTAATGTTTTCATTTCCTGGAGAAGAAGGGAGCAGAAGGATACAAGAGTATCATTTCACTTTAAACACTAGTATGTTCCTCTCTTCTTTTGTCTACCAGCATGAACTTGCAAGCGAAGTGTGTTTCACCAAGGCTGTGCTCTTTTCTACTGTGTGGACTGAAATGCCGCATTTACCTCAAACAAGTCTATATTCTTAATTCCTTTCTGTCCTGAAATTACGGAAGCATCCTATTGCATGTATTACTGATGCAACTGGAAGACTAAGTTCAAGTTATGAAAGAAATCAGGTCCTCTGGTACTACTGCAGCTTCTGTAGATATGCAGAATAAAAAGATAACTCTAAACATGAGGGAACTGTTAATGGGGGTAAGATTTAAGAGGGTATGAGAGTTACTTTGGTGTGTAAATACTGATTTTTTTATCCTTCAATTTAGACTGCACATGCATCTTGTCAACCGCAGCCCATATATCTTGCAGCAATAGAAAAAGCATGTGTTCAAGGTGCCAGTAGGAAAAAGTCCCAAAGAAAGAAGATCTAACCACCTTGTTGACTGAGGAGGGTGAAAAGACGCTTCTTAAGCAATTGGAAGCTCAATTCCCTGCTAGCAGAGGACTTTACGGGTAAGAAAAGATTGCACTGTTCACATCTTCAGTGTAATCTTTTTCCTTCTGTGCATTTAGTCACAATCTTTTCACTGCTCCAGAGTTGAAAGGAAGATTTGGGAGGAGTGTAGCACCCATAAACCAAGTGGTTTTAAATATCAAATATAGAATCATAGAATCATTAACATTGGAAAAGACCTCCAAGATCATCGAGTCACAGCCTTTGACTGAATGCCACCTTGTCAACTAGACCATGGCACATGAGTCCAGTCATTTCTTGAGCACTTCCAGAGACGATGAGTCCACTATCTCCCTGGGCAGACCATTCCAATGCTTGACAGACCTTTTAGTGAAGAAACTCATCCTGATGCTCAACTTGAAATTCCCCTGGCACAACCTGAGACTGTTTCCGCTTGTCCTGTCGCTAGTTGCCTGGGAAAGGGACCAACTACCACCTCACTACAACCTCCTTTCAACAATAAGGTCTCCCTTGAGCCTTCCCTTCTCCAGACTAAACAACCCCAACTCCTTCAGCTGCTTCTCATAAGACTCACACTCCAGACCCTTGACCAGCTTCTTTGCTCCTCTCTGGACATGCTCCAGCACCTCAATGTCTTTTTTTATTGTGAGGGGCCTGAAACTCAACAGGGTACTTGAGGTGTGGCCTCACCAGTGCTGAGCATGGGGAAGAGTTACTGCCCTGGTCCTGCTGGCCGCACAGTTTCTGTAATAGGGCAGAATGCCATTGACCTTGCCCATCTGGGCACACTGCTGGTTCTTATTGAACCAGCTGTTGACTAGCACCTCCCAGATCATTTTCTTCTTGGCAGCTTTCCAGCCACTCTTCCCCCAGCCTGTAGTGTTGTGTGGGGTTGTTGTGACCCAAGGGCAGGACCCAGCACTTTTCCTTATTGAACCTCAAACAGCTGGCCTCTGTTGTTGGCTAGGATTTCTCTCCAAAGTCCTTCTGCCTTCCAGCAGATCAACAGTCCTTCCCAAGTTGGTGTAATATGTAAAGTCACTGTAGGTGCAGTCGATCCCCTTGTCTATATCATGAGTAAAGATATTAACAGGACTGGACCCAACACTGATCCCTGGGGGACACCACTAGTGACCGGCCACCAACTGGATGCAGCACTGTTCACCACCACTCTCTGGGGCTGGCCCTCCAGCCACTTCCTAACCCAGCACAGAGTGCCCCTGTCCAAGCTATGAGCAGTCAGTTTATCTAGGAGAATGCAGTGGAACACAGTATCAAAGTCTTTACTGAAGTCCAGATAGACTACCCCCACAGCCTTTTCCTCATCCTCTGGGCAAGTCACCTGCTCTCACTTGGTCATAGAAGGAAATATGGTTGCTCAGGAAGGACTTGCCTTTCCTAAACCCACACTGGCTGGGCCCGATCCCTTGGCTGCATGATGGTACTCAAGATGGTCTTTTCCATAACCTTTCCTAGTGCTGAGGTGAAGCTGACAGGCCTGTAGTTCTCTGGATCCTTCTTCCAGGCCTTCCTGTGGATGGGCATCACATTAGCCAATCTCCAATCATATGGGACCTCCCTGGTTAGCTAGGACTGATGATAAATGGTGGAAGGTGTCTTGGCGAGCTCTTCCACCAACTCCCTCATCACCATAGTATGATCCCATTGGGTCCTATAGACTTGTGGACATCTAAGTGGCTCGGCAGGTCACTACCTGGTTCCTCCTGCATTTCAGGGGGTCTCTTCTGCTCTCCATCCCTGTCTACCTGTTTGTCCTGGGAGTACCCATTCTTACTGTTAAAGGCTGTGGCAAAGAAGGTATTAAGTACCTCAGCCTTTTCCTCATCCTTGGTAACAATGTTTCCTCCCATGTCAAATAAAGGATGAAGATTTTCCTTGGCCCTCCTTTTTTGTTTTTATAAAAGCACTTTTTATTATCTTTCACAGCACTGGCCAGATTGAGTCCTAGCTGAGCTTTTCTGTCTTCATGACCTTACAATATCCTTGTATTCCTCCTTAGCTGCCTGTCCCGTCTTCCAAAGCTCCTAAGATCTCTTTTTTACCCTGCATTCCAATGAAAACTCCTTGTTCAGCCAGGCTATTCTTTCACACTGGCTCGTCTTTTGACACACAGATGGCCCACTTCTGCACCTTTAAGGTTTCCTGCTAAGAGTGTATCCAGCCTTCCTGGACCCTTTGGTATTAAGGACTGTTTCCTAAGGGAACTTGGAACCAGTATCCTGAACAGGCCAAAGTCTGCCCTACAGAAGTTGTGGGTAGAAGTTTTCTTGACTGACCCTCTTCCTTGCTTCTCCAAGAACAAAAACTCTACCACTTCACGGTTGCTGTGCCCAAGACAGTCTCTGACCACCACATGTCCCACCACTTCTTTTTTGTTTGTAAACAGCAGGTCCAGCAGGGCACTGCCCCTCATAGACTCACTTACCACCTGTGTCAGGAAGTTATCTTCCACATGTTCCAGGAACCTCCTAGACTGCCTCCTCGGCACTGTGTTGAGTTTCCAGCAGAGATCCACCAAGTTAAAGTCTCCCACAGAAACAAGGGCTAGTGATCATGAAATACCAGCCAGCTGCTTATAGAATACTTCATCTGCCTCTTCATCCTGGTTGAGTGGTTTATAACAGACTCCAGCCAGGATGTCTGCCTTGTTAGCCTTCCTCTGATCCTTATCCATAGGCACCAAACCTTATTGTCGTTGTCTTTGAGCTCTATGGTCAAAACATTCCCTAATGTACAGAGACACGCCACTGCCCTCTCCTTCTGAGGAGCTTATAACCATCACTGCAGCATCCAGTCACAGGAGTCATCCTATCTCATTTCCATGATGGCAAATACCTCACAGCTTTCCTACTGCACAGTGCTTTCCAGCTTCTCCTGTTTGTTATCCATAAGGTGTGCATTGGTGTAGATACACTTCAGCTGTCGATTGTACTCCTAACTCAGGCATCTCTAGAGAGCCCGATCTTATCCCCTTCCCCCTTCAAGCATAGTTTAAAACTCTCTCAGTCATCCCACAGCCAACTCGCAGGCTAGAATCTTTCCCCCCACTTTTAGACAGGCAAGCATTATCTGTCTCCAGCAGGCCTGGTGCCTTATAATCCACCCCATGATCAAAAAAGCCAAAATTCCACCAATGGCACCAGTCTTCAAGCCATGTGTTGATCAAGTAGGTTCTCCTGTTTCTTTCAGCATTCTTCCCTTCTACTGTAGGGATTGAGGAAAAGACCACCTGTGCTCCTGTCCCTTCAACCAGTTGTCCCATTGTCCTGAAGTCCCTTTTGATTGCCCTAAGACTCCTCTCACCAACCTCATTGCTGCCCACCTGGACAACTGCAAGTGGACAATAATCAGAGCACCAAATTAGTCCAGGGAGTCTTCTAGTAATATCTGTTATACAGACTCCAGGAAGGCAGCAGATTTCCATGTGGGATTGGTCCTATTAGCAATAAAGTGCCCTCCATTCCCCTGAGAAGGGAGTCACCTACTACAATTACTGTTCTTTCTTTCTTAACACCTGTAGTTGTGATGTGTCCTGTTGACCGACTTGCTCTGGGCAACTCCCCAGAAAGACCTTCAATATCATTTGCCTGACCCTTGAGTTCCAGAGCCTCATATCTGTTCCATGAAACAGATGTGGCACCTGGGAAAGCCAGGGAGACAGGGAGGGTATTTTTCTGCCACCCTGAGCAGAATTCTGTTTCCATTCGTACCATCTTTTAGATCTCCTCCTTCTGCCTAATGGCAAAATGGTCAGGGTTGCTTTGACTCTTGTCAAGTTTCCATCCACAGCACTTCTTGCAGGGATGGAAGAGTGTGACTCTGCCCAGTCGGTTTCTCTCTCACATTCCCTGATAGTCCTCAGCTTCTCCACTTCCTTTTTAAGCTCTGATGCTTGATACTTCTGCATGTTTATCTTACAGAGGCAGAGATCCCTCATGAGGTAGGAAAATCCATCACGTGCTTTTGTGTATGTGAACAGTACTTATTTCCACATAAGCACGGCATTTTTCGTGCTCCTTCCTGCTGTTGGCCAAGGCTGAGCCAATTAGCATTGTAACGCTTCTGTGATAACATATTTAAGAACAGAGGAGATTGTTGTGCAGAAAAAAATTCCAACCTGGGAAGAGCAGAGGAGAACATGAGAACAATGGTGTAGACACCAAGGTCAGTGCAGCAGCAGGAGGGGGAAGGGGCCCTCCCCTCACCTGGTAGCAGGGAAAGGACTGAGAGCTGATGCCCCTGCAGCCCGTGGAGGTGCAGAGGCACCCCTACAGCACATGGAGGAGCCCATGCTGGAACAAGTGGATGCATGAAGGAGGCTGTGACTCCATGGGATGGCCAAGGATGGAGCAGAGTCCTGCAGGAGAACTCTGGCCCATGGAAAGGGAAACCCACGCTGGAGCAAGTTTCTCCTGAGTAAGACTTGTGGCCCTGTGAGGGACCCCATGGGAACACGGGAAGGACTCAGAGCTGTGGCCCCCCTGTAGCCCGTGGTGCAGACCATGATGAAGCAGCTGTCCCGTACAGCCCATGGAGGACCATTGTGATGCAGAGACCTGACGGCACCCCATGGAGGAGTGACCCACCGGACAGCAGATTGGGAAGAACTGCTGCCCGAGGGATGGACTCACATTGGAGAGGTCCATTGAGGACTATCTCCCATGGGAGGGACCCCACAGAAGCAGGGGAAGGACTCAGAGCTGTGGCTCCCCTGTAGCTCGTGGTGAAGACCATAGTGAAGCAAGTTGTCCCCTTGTAGCCCATGGAGGACTATTGGGGTTCAGAGACTTGACTGCACCTCACGGGAAACAAGAACTGACTACAACCCTCCTTCTCTGTCCCCCTGCACTGCTGAGGGGAGAGGAGAGAGAACATGGAAAGGAGGGGTGGGAGGTGAAGGTGTTTTAAAACTGTTTTATTTCTCACTCTTTGGCTCTTATCCTGTTAGTAATAAATTTAAGTTTTATCCCACGTTGAGTCTGTTTTGTCAACTAGTGAGTGACTTCTTCCAGCTCTTTAGCTGTTTTTTTCCTCTCTCCTCTGTCCAACTGCAGAGGGGAGTGAGAGAGGGACTTTGGTGGGTATTTGAAATCCAGCCAGAGTCAAACCACCACATCCCTCTTCCCTTATGTGTATGTTTCTGGTATGGGTGCTTTTGTAAATAACATAGTGGATTTTTAAGAGGAGTAGGTTCCAAACATTCTAAATTGTTCACAGCTACAACAGCTCCCTAAAATCACACATCAGGAAATGATAAACTGTTGTACTAAAGATATATAATGGAAAGGGTTGAAACAGGGCTCTTGGTCTGTGTGTGTGTGAGTTAGGATGTTGTGCTGGGTATATCCTGTGTCAGGTCTGGCAGGTTTAAGGAGCCTTTCACCCACTGTGCTGTCTTTCCTTGGAGAAAAAGTGAAATCAAGACAAAATCCAGCTCCAGAGGTAGCATGGGACCATAGGCATCTCTGATTGATGGTCCAGAGTTTGTTTGGTCTTCAGCACAAGGACTGACTCTTTATGTATGGTCAAGCTGGTTGGAGGTTATAGTGAGTCCTGATGTAGATTCTCTTTAACCACAGGGCTATTGCACGTGTAGTTCACTAACTGGTGGATATCCTGGCAGTAAGGCAGGCCTAGCCTTAAATGTTTATGGGCAGCTACTGTGTCAGAAATTTGTTAAAGTTTTTGTGGGAATCTGGTGTTTAAATAGATATTATAAAAGTTAATACAACTTACTGGAATAGTCTTTTTGTTTAGCTGGGTTTTTTTAGGAGCCTTTGCCCTAGGAAATTTCAGAAATTCACTGTAAAAAATAGAAATAGCAAAATAGAAAATTGAGTGATAATTATAAATTCAAAAGAGAAAAATGGGCACTGAGTTAAAATTGCATCATTTTTTCTAGAACTGAAATAATTCTAATAATGGTAGTTTTTTCCCTATGATATTAACCTTTTTTTCCACAGCTATTCATACATTCTACACTTCAAACTGAGTTTGTAAATATATTAAAATTTTTGAAAGCTGCTAGATTATTATTTTTCCTGAAGGTAGGACACTTAAATGTGTTTCGGTAAAGGTCAAATTTTATCTGGGGGGTAAAGGTTAAATCTTTGATTAATGAAACTGCTAACCTGTGTGGTGGTCTAGGCTCTTGATGTTCAACAATTTTCTAAGAGGTTAATGAAACATAGAGATGATTGTGAAATCAAGAAGCTGATTTTCATGGAAGAAAAGGTATTTAGAAAAATCCTTAAGGTTAAACTAGTCTTTAAAGGCCTGTATCTATGAAAATGCTTTCTCCCTTCCCAAGATGCTGGATCAAGGTGAGATGCACTTGTTAAACAGTAGGTATTTGGAAATACTAATAATTCATTGCCCTACAGTAAGAATGGTTATCAATTGTTCTGTTCAATAGAGGCAAGAAGATTCCCTATTTCCCAGCATAGACAAGGGAAAAAATATTTTGACCCTATCTACTTCAGGAAAATAAAGTGTGCAAAAACAAACCACCATTTATTTTGATCTCTGTTATGTAAATTCCACTGCTAACGATTTCTTTATTGCACATTGTCACTGTGGAGAGGAAAACCAGACTTCACACTGATTTCCGCTGTACCATTGGCAAATGAATCTATATGCAGTTTTGTTGGAATTGCAAGATCAAAGACAAAATGAGCCTTTCATTTCTGTGCTGTCAAAACAGTGTTTTGTTGTGCATACCAAGAGATGTTATGTGATGAGCTGGGTAATCAGCTGAGACAATCAGTTGAGTTTGATGTTAAATTCTGTAGTCTGGGAACACTGAAGCAAATTTTCTGTGTAAAACCAATAGGAGGTAGAAGAAAAGAGACAAAGAGATTAAGAAAATGAAATTTTTATCCAGGTATGTGCAATTCCAAACAGATTTGTTCTTTATGAGATTCATTGGAAAATTGGCCTATCACATAAAACAGACACATTGGTAAAAGCAACTAGAGGCCTACCCATCAGTGGAAATGATGCAAGAATCGTTTTTGTTCGGAAACTTTGTTCTCAGAAAGCCATGTGCTGCCTTTTCCTGATCAAGAAGACCTCCAGGCTTTGAAGGGTAGGATGCCATCTAGAGGGACCTGGAAAAGCTCAAGAGGTTGGTCCATAGGAACCTCATGATGTTTAATAAGAACAAGAGCAAAGTGCTGCATCTAAGTCAGGGCAACCCCAGCATCAATGAACGCTGGGAGACGAACAGATCAAGAACAGCCCTGCCGAGAAGGCCTTGGGGGTGCTGATGGGTGAGAGGCTGGACGTGAGCTGGCAGTGTGAGCTTGCAGCTCAGAAAGCCAGTTCTATCCTGGGCTGCATCAAAAGCAGTGTGGGCAGCAGGTTGAGGCAGAGGATTCTATCCCTCTACTTTCCTCTGGTGAGACCCCACCTGCAGTCCTGCATCCAGCTCTGGGGTCCCCAGCACAGAAAGGACATCGACCTGTTGGAGCAAGTCCAGAGGAGGCCATGAAGATGATCAGAGGGATGGAATGCCTCTCCTATGAGGAAAGACTGAAAAAATTGGGTTTGTTCAGCCCAGAGAAGAGAAGGCTTCAGGGTGACCTAATTGTGGCCTTCCAGTATCTGAAGGGAGCCTACAAGAAGGATGGAGAGAGACTTTTTTTACAAGAGCATGTAGTGACAGGGCAAGGGCAAATGGCTTCAAACTGAAGAGAGTAGGTATAGGTTAGATACAAGGAAGAAGTTCTTTACTGTGAGCGTGGTGAGGCACTAGAACATGTTTCCCAGAGAAACTGTGAATGCCCTATTCCTGAAAGTGTACCAGGTCAGGTTGGATGGAGCTTCAAGTGACCTGGTCTAGTGACAGGTGTCCCTGTACATAGCAGGCGGGTTGGAGCTATATGATCTTTAAGGCCCCATCAAACCCAAGCCATTCTATGATTCTATGGAATACTGACAAAAAGGAAAATGCTTTTGAAGATCGTTTTTCCGTTGGTGAGAATAATTCTGACTTAAAAAACTTTTACTGTTAGAACTGATTAACTGAAGTGTCATGAAAAATCCAAAAATAAGACCTTAAATTTGCTTCAGAGACCCTGTCCAGTCTATAAGCAAGGGCATATAGCAAGGTGTATGATGATTTCTTATTTGCTTCACTACTACTCTACAGCTCTGTGTTCACTTAGCTGGAGACACACAATAATGTATGATTTTGTGCATAATTGTATGCTATTTTTTTTATGGCTTATGCTGCTGAAATAGGGAACATCTTTGCTAGTGCTTTCAGATTGCTGTACCAGTTTCCGTGATGCTAGATGCCTCTGATTTGAGGTGCCTAATTAACAACTGCTAAAAAGCAGATGAGCGCTGAAGAATCACTAAAACAGCTGCATTCCTCTGGGATGAGGCACACTATGGTGCTATGGAAAATGTGTTCAAAAGCTCAGTGAAGAGCAATTTCTAAGAAGTTATTGTAATGATCACACCTCTGTAGGAAACAAGAGAATATAAACTTTAACTATACTTATGGTATGCTGTTAAATATTTCCATGAAGAGGTGATGTTGTACAAGAGTAGATACTCCTGGATATAAGCAATAGTACTGAAATAGGAAAAACATTAAGATATTTTCTGCAATTAACTTTGACTGATAAAATAAGTGCAGAAGATTTTCTGAAATCTATTCCAGACCATGCTAAATACATGTAGAAGAACAGCAACTAACAGAAGGAATTTTACCTTTGAGAAAACTTGAACCAAGATTCAGGGCAAACAGCAGCTGCCTAAAAATGCATTAATATTTCACTGGCAGAGAGGCTTCTTCCTATAGTGATTGTTTACCTTTTTTTGTTGCTGGGAGTAATTGGCTAGAGCAGTCACTTGCAGCTGTTAGATACTCTGAGTTCCAGTGGAGATCATCAAGGCTTTGCGTGCATTACGGTTCTGTTTGGAAACCACTGAATCTCAAGAGTAGTTTACATCAGAGAGTACTTCTGGCAATTGGATGGTCCACTGAAAGAAATGAGATAAATTTATGCTTTTAATTTTTAGTTGAGCAGATGGGGTCTTACTGCACAGTCTAATTTGGTATGTGTGAAAACAAAAAACTCAACCAGATTGACCTGAGTGAATTTCCTAGGTTTTATCATCTGAACATCTGGAGTATGCACAGTTTTCATGAAAAAAAAAAAAAAAGGTCTGAATGCCCATCAGGCCAGGTAAACAGCTTTTTTGCAACATCTCCTTTTTGCCTTGGGTGTACAGAAAGACATTTGCATATGAAAACGTTTTCTGCAGTGAAAGATAGGGCTATTTCTCACCTGGAAAGAGGCAAACATAAGCAGTGGTTGATAGTTTTCTTAGCTTCCTGCAGAGTTTGAAAACAGACCTAATAGAAAACCATTGTTCAGTTCTAGTCTCATGACCTCTGGTTTCAGTATGCATTCAGAAAACAGGCAAACTTATTTACTGTTCAAGGACCTATGCAGCAGCTAACTTCAACAAGATGCATGCATGGAACTGAGTTTTCTTGCATGTTATTTGCACAAGCAACATGCAAGTTCTACCTTGAAGTTCTATAATTTGTATCATATTGAGTTATCTCTGAAGATATATACTGTGTGAATCCATGATAACTTCTTTAGCTATTCAGGTTTAGTTTAGCTGCCAGCTTCTTTCAAGAAGTGAAAGAACACCCAAGTCAAGAAGTCTTCACGCTCTTCAAGTGTGTTAGAAGAGCTTTCATTTTTACACCTATGTGGGGAAGGAACCTCAGGCTATCAGGCTGCCAGCCAATCAGTAGTAGGGTTCTGCAGGGCTCCATTTTAAGGTCATTCCTCTTCAACATCTTTATAAATGACTTGGATGCAGGACTTCAAGGAATGTTAAGCAAATTTGCCACTAACACTAAACTGGAGGGAGCTGTTTACTCCCTTGAAGGCCAAGAAGCCCTGTAGAGAGATCTCAACAAATTGGAGGACTGAGCGATCACCAACTGTTTGAAGTTCAACAAGAGGAAGTGACAGAATCTGCACCTGGAATGGGGCAGTCTGGATGTACAGACAGACTGGAGAATGAAACACTGGAGAGCAGCACTGTGGAAAGGGACCCGGGGGTCCTAGTCGATGGCCAATTTAATCTGAGTCAGCAGTGCCCTGGCAGCCAGGAGGGCCAACCCTGTCCTGGGAGGGCATCGGGCAAAGCATTACCAGCCGGTCCAGGGAGGGGATTGTCCCGCTCTGCTCTGCACTGGGGCAGCCTCACCTTGAATATTGGGGCAGTTTTGGGTGCCACAATATAAAAAAGATATTAAGCCATGAGAGTGTCCAAAGGAGGGCAACAAAGATGGTGAAGGGCCTTGAGGGGAAGCTGTATGAGGAGTGGCTGAGAGCACTTGTTCAGCCTTGAGAAGAGGAGGAGACTGAGGGGAGACCTCACTTCCTCATGAGGGGAAAAGAAGGAAGGCAGACACTGATCTCTTCTTCTGTCCAGGGACAGGACCCAAGGGAACGGCATGAAGCTGAACCGGGAGAGGTTTAGATTGGAAGTTAGAAAAAGGTTCTTCACCCAGAGGATGGTTGAGCAATGGAAGAGGCTCCGTGGGGAAGTGGACACAGCACCAAGCCTGGTAGAGCTCAAAAAGCATTTGGGCAATGCTCTCAGGCACATGGTGTGATTCTTGGGGTTGTCCTGTGCAGGGCCATGAGTTGGACTCAGTGATCCTTGGGGGTCCCTTCCAACTCAGGGTATTCTATGACTGATTTTCCAGGATGGAATGTTTTTAGAATATACCCACAGACATATGTTGACTGCAAGTTTTCTCCATGTATTTTTCCCCTCACCTTCCTCCAAGCTGCAAAACTGTAGTATGACACCACAACTCTAAACCCTTTGAAATTACCTGGCCAATGCTTGGGGCACACAGTGCCTACCACTTCTATTACTCTTATTCATGGAGTCCCTTTAAAATGCTTCTGCAAAATTTGAGCATTTGTTTGAAACATGGATAGTTGGGGGGGAGGGGGTTTGTTTGGTTTTTTGTTGGTTTGTTGTTGGTGTTGTTGGCTTTTAATAGAGCAGTTACTGTAGCCTTCCTAACCTGACATCTGGTCAAAGAAGTTAAAATTCTAAAGTACTTGTCTTGATGAAGAATTTGTGTTATAAACATGAAAATTTTTTAAAATATTTTAAATTTTGTGAGAGATAGGTTTTCCCATAATTTGTGTTTCTATTGATATAATACTAAGACAGTTTCAAAAGGAAAGAAAGACAATGTATTTGGAATGATCTTGGAGAAAATATCTCTGGTTGTTTGAGACTGAAAAACACTGAGAAAATAAAGAGGAGTTTGCAAAACTAATAACTACTGATGTCTGGATTGAAATTCATAATAAATTCATAATATAAAAACTGGAGATTAGTGTATGATTTTCTTATGGCTTTTTAAAGGTGTCTTGGTTACAAACCCATGTGTATGCTCAATCATTGCATGCGCAGTAATGAGTTCATCCTTCCTTTTTGCATTAAAATTGTGACAGTTGTAATAGCTAAGCGTTTAAAAATTTAGAAGGTGTAGTTTTAATAAGCTCTGGAAATATTTATTTATACTTTAAAAAGGACTGTAGACTCAGCAAGTTTGTCTTCATTAAAGAATCATTTGGAGTATGATGTTTAAAAAGATAGAAACTGCTCACTCAGTCTATACTTGTTTATATGTATCTGCTTGGTGTATATAACAAATACATCTACAGAGAGCACAATGTAAATTAAGATATGGATTATCCTTGAAAGTGGTATTACCATATGTGGGTATGTTGTGTTATCTGTAAAATACAAAGCAAACTTTACTGTGCTGTAAAATAGAGCATTTTATATAGTTCCAGGTTTTGGAATGAGTTACTTTTTCTTACCAAGATGAGAAAAGCAGTGTCACTTGTTTGAGGTTTGTGCAAGCATTTCACAATATGCAAGAGAAAGGTACTATAGCTAATTGCTTTAAAATTAATTACGTATTAGTTTTGGCGGCTTTTTTTTTTCAATACACATACTAATCAGACAACCTGATGATCAGTAACACTGAAAGGGATCATGGTTGCATTCCTCTTCTGACCACAGTAGTTTACATTCCCAATCACTTAACCAGAGTGTGTGTAGGAATTAATGAGCACAGGAGACTAAATGCCCAGAAGTCCTTTCCTGATGAGGAAGTCATGAGTATGGCTTCTGCTTCCTATTTCATACACAGTTAGTTACTCAGGACATCTTCTATATGGCTGCACTCAGTGGGTGACTAGCAAGTAAACATCTGAGTTGTTAAACATTGCATAAAAATTTGCTTTTAAGAACCAAAATCCAAGAAATTTATTCATCTTTTTGTTTAGTGAGCATACTTTGGACAAGACAGTGGTCCAAACTAAAGGTTCGTTTTGGTAATAGTCTTTGCTGCTGGCAAGTGAACTATCACTTAAAGGTGCTGATCTCATATTCCACTAGGGTTTTCCAGGAACTGTCCCTGGACTTTCAGACTGCCTGTTCCCATATTTTGCTTAAGCAAAATGCTGTATGGCAGGATATTGTGAGTGCTTTGTGAACCCTTCAGTGAGCACCTAGAGGTTAATTTGACTTAACCTCTAATGTCCAAGTGCTCAGGTTTTTTCCTGTGATTTTCCTTGTTTTCTACACTCAGGAGAGTCAATCAGAAGTTGCACCTCATAAACAGTAAACCGCAAACAGCATCTTCTGTCCTTGGATTAGAGCAAAACCTACAGTAAGCTAAGATACTTGACTACCATGTGTAGCAATACAGTCTCTCCTCCCTACCCACAAACAGGCCCTGCAGTGTGGAGGGGACCTTCTCAAAAGAATGACACCACATGCAGATCCATAAGAAAGCTGAGGTCCTTCCTTTTTTGTCTCCTCTGTAGAAGCTTGTCTCTTACAGTATACCATGACACTTAATATGTTGTGACTGATCCCTAATTCAAGTGTGAACTGTGGCTACCTGCCAGGAGTATGCAGGCAAATCTGTGTTGGTTCTGGAGACAAGAAGTGATACTGCAATGAGACGGGGAGGTGTGACTGTAATTTGCACCTCTACTTCATTTGCCCAAAGGATCTGTGTTTTCTATGTTGATACTTCAGAAAAGTGATGAGGGGACAGCAGCCAAATGTGCTGTTAATAGATGTAGCAGTGGCGCTCAGTCAGACACAGAGTCTATCATTAATGCGTAAAGCTTTCCCCTTAAACATATGCATTGCAGGAGGCAACCAATCGAAAATATTTGCTAATTGTCAGCCAAAGGCTGAGTTGTTTCACTTGTTGTAGCACTTTTAAATCAGAGCTGCTGAGTTAAGGAGGGAAGGGTCAGCATTTATTCTCAACAGTCTTCTGCCAAACATCCTGGTTTCCAATCAGGGCACGTCTGACACAAATAGGGAAATATCATCAACTCTTGATGAACAGCAGATCTCATTTTGCCATTAAGTCTCTCTCATTAATACATCAGTCAGCTTTTGTTAGACTAATATTACAGCCTCTGCCCCTATGAGGGCCTATATTTAATGGAGAGATTTAAGCAGGAGCAGTCATTATTCATTACTGCCACTGTCAATTTTGCTCACATAAAGAAAATCACAATTTGAACAAGGAAAACAAACTGTGGCTGTTTTGAGGGACAGATCTGTGGCTCTGATTTGCTTTATTCTGCTATGATGGAGCAGATGCAGAGAGGGTTATTCTGGGCACTCTTTAATGATAGATGTTATTAGGATACCTAAAAATCTGGGTGCTTTGTCACTTATATTCTTAAAAACATCCATGCTTGTAGGGACACGTGCTTGTATGGACACACCTCGTCTTAGCATTTAGTTTGGTCACAGACATATTCCTGCAGTTGAGAAAAAGAGAAAAGTGTTTTGGTCCAGGAACAGTTTATGACTTTTCTGAATTAAACCATTACTGCAACTTACTTCTCACATTAGTGAAATACGCCTTTTGAAATGTCATGATTAGTTTGCAACTTAGTCAAGAAACTTGAGCCATTTTGTCTTCCTACATCCCATGTCAGTCTCTGTACAATTTGAGATGTAATCAGCTGATGTCTCTGAACTATTTGGGTTCTGATGACTCTCAAATATGAATTCCAAGGGAGGCTAATTTCCACTGTATATCAAGGAAGATGTGTGACACAAAAGATAAATTATGTTTAGATTGGAAAGGGAAGAGAACAGGAGATGGTGTCAGGTCTTTTTTCAAGATTTTGTGAAATGACTTTTGGTCCTCTTGATCACTTTATGTTAAAGTAGAATTTCAGGCACAGAACTCCAGAAATGTTTTATTTTTATCTGAGGTGGAACTCTGATTTGTTTGCATATGTGCTCCTGTGTTGCAGCCTTTACAATAAATGAAACAATGAGATTATCATCATTTCTGTGTTCTTTTTCCTATTGTCAACAGGAGCTAACTGTATGGAGGAAAACTGAAAGGTTCCTTAGGGAATATATATGCAAGCTATAGTATTAGAATCTTCTTGTGAAGTTGGAAACTTCATTCTGTATTAGTAGAAAGTAATTAAAAATGAGCTAAAATTATTTATAGTATTTAAACTCTGAAATGTATATAAAAATTCACTGAAATTATATAGATGTGGTGTGTATATATAAAGCTAAGTTTGAGCAGTGTTGGACTCTTAATGGTACTTAGAAATAAAAAGCATCTGTTCAGCCTAACTACAAAATTAAAACAACATATGTGATCAACTTTTGACAATTTTATTTTTATTTTTCCCCCTCATGCTTGTTTGTGCAAGCCAGCTCACTCTTTAGGGGGTTAAGGGGGTAAAGGTCAAACTTACTAATTTTAAATAGATGTTTTAAAGCATTACAGTGTATACCATTTACAGTAGTCACTGACATATGCTGATATCAGTCATGTGAATGATCATTTTGTAGTGACTTAAAGTCTTTCATAAGTACAAATAAATTATATAGTATATATTTGGGTCACCAGAGAAGCTGTTTCAGACTAGATTGCATATTGCAGTTGTTAATTTGCAATAAATCACCAGCAGTAGGTTCTATTGGAGGTGTAGGAAGGAACTAACTCTTACTCTCTTCTATGCTGAGATCTGTCTTTAAGCGTGGAAGGTTTTGAGGAGGAAATCAACATTACTGCTGGAACAGGTTTAGGATGAAAATAAGAAATGTCTTTGTATAACCATGTTTGCAAGGGGCCTCATTTTATCAACAAAATCAGTCTATTGCACCATTAGTTTTTTTTTAAGTATTAAAAGTGGCAGGGACTACACTGAGGAAAGGCTTAGACCAGAATATATGACTGCTGTCATTTTTGTTCAAGCAATACTTTCCGTTCAATGTCTCAGCTCAGCTCCAATAATTAACTTTTTGTTCATTCTGTCTTCTCTTAGTGGCGGGAAAGTGAGACGCAGATGAGGTGAAAACAGGTGTTCAAAGTCGTGTGGGGAAACAACCCATCTGAAAATATAATCTTCCACTCCTTTAGTCATTTGAATGGTTTGAGCACCTTCCAAGAAGAGAAACGGTGCTAAAGGTGGCATTTTAAAACCATTTCCATCTACTGTTGCTCTGTTTTACAGACCAATTTGTTGTTTCTTCACTCTAAGAAAGTAGCTTGAAAAGAAGTTTGCAGATGAAAGTTTCTTCACAGAGACATTAGAATTGCTGTGTTGATGTAAGATGATCCTTACAATTTAATCTGTAAATGTTCCCTGAAAATATGTGAGGTAAACTGATAAATTACAGTATTTTTACTTTTAATCTCCAGGAAAGTGGTAATGTTTGTGCTTTTTTTCTGCAATTTCTTTCCTTAAGTGCTTATCAAGTCTCAGCTGCTGCTTTAAATATGTATGTTTGTTTGTGTTGTGGTTTGGTTTTTTTTAATAAGATGCTGCTGTATAACATTTCCATACAGATGATGGACAACTTTATGTCTGCATTCATAGACTGATGAGGAAGCTATACTGGAAATTCAGATCAGGGAGTGAGTAATGCTTTTCATTAACAATGATGTAGGATTAGATGCAAGGAGTCTGAAAGCTCCATTCCTATTCTGTTTCTAAATAGATTTGAAATGCTTGGTGCTTTTTAGTCTTAAATCATGAAGCCCACAGGTTCCATTACTGTTCTTTGTAATAGCAGAGGCAGTTCTAGCATTATCCATAACTATAATTATTTATACATGTAACGGTTTGGACCCGACTTTCCTGCTGAATGCTCAAACCTTACAGTTTGCAGCCTCTCCTACTCCGACCTCCTCTATGAACACAAGGGAAAGGGAGAAGGGAAAAGCTACTGAAACACCAAAATGGCCAAACCACAGCTGTAAAAAAAATATATACCTGTATTTACACTTGTATACAGTTAGAATACTATGTACACAGAAGAAGGGACCCTGAACACCTCCCCCTGCCCCGAAGGGAAAGGGAAAAAAACCCAAAACAGATATACACAATCAAAACCCATGAGCAACCAATAAAGAACTAACAAAAGAAGATCTTACTACTCTCCTCGAGATAGCAGAATTGTACCAAGCAACCGCCGGCACCCTCCACCTCCCAAGGTCCACAAGACTTCACTGGGCCTCACTCCTCCACATGAGCAGAGCCGATAGCAGAGAGCCTGCTCCCGGATCCACCGGAAAGGAAAGAGAGCAAGAGGCTTCTCCCCCTTCTTATTTATACCCTGGTTTACGTAGAAAATCGTATGGAATACTGGGAACATGACCACTTCCTCGGTTACAACCTGGTTACCAAGGAAGGTCTAAAATCAAAACCACTACAATACGTCAAGACTTTTAATGCTCTTTTTCCTGTACCTGGGGTTAAATAAAAATATTCCCCTTAAAAAAGGATGCGTGTGGATGCACTTTACTCCAGAATAAGTAAGTAGCATTCCAATTTGTTTCATTCTTTAAAATTCTTTAGAGTTATTTTTATCCAACTTGAAAAGAATAACTGATTTTTGAAGACAGATTTCATCTTCTCGCCTAAGATATATTTATTCTTTATTTGAATTGAATATACTGATGGGACACTTCAACTCAGTATTGGTTAAAAGACTATGAGGATTCAAGTGTAGGCGATGTGGATTTTCTACTGAATAAGAGGGAGGAGATCATTGTGGATCTTGTAGTAGTGTAACATGTAGTCATTTTATCGTTTCCTGTTATTGACATTCACACAATCACTTTAGTCCTCTTGGTGCTCTTGAGATTATTTATACCATGTTATTGAGGAAAATATGGGATGGTATTTTTCATTGTGTGAGATATTTAAATCATTCTTTTCCAACTTAGGTTCCAGAATCTGGGGAGAGAATCGGAGGTGATGACAGGCTGGTCAGCACCTCTGCCATATTGGAGATACTGAAACCTCAGCTAGACAAGTTCCTAGTGAACTTGATCTGGATGAACCTGGTTTGAGCAGGGTGTTGAACCAGGTGATTTCCAGAGGTTTCCAGGAAGTACCAGTAAAATTGTCTCTTTTTTACCTTGACCTCACTTCAAAGCCAAAGGTGTTTGGAAGCACCCAAGACTGATTCTGGTCTGCGCGGATAAGCTGAGTACTTCGCTGTCATCATGTACACACACCCATGAATAATGTGTTGATGCAGTTTCTGATGCCACATGCTAGACTTATAGTAACTTCCACAGCAATGGATTGTAGCTGGAAACATGAGACCAACTGCTTGAAAGTCTTTTGCTGACCACTGTGTCATTTACTTTTGCATGCTTTGTAACAGGGGCTATATTTGGACAAGGAAACTACTCTTATAGTTTCCTCCCAGCAGTCTTCCCTTTGACCCTCCTCTGCCTTTTTCAGGTATATGCTAGTGTGTTACTGAATGCATACTGTCCTTCCATTGTTTTAATAAATTTGGTGTTCCCCACAGACAGCTGATTTTCATGTGTCTTATACTTTAAGGCTGCATATCTGCAATGAATCAGTTAGCTGTCAGGCCAGTGAGTGTGCCAACTCCTCTATGAGGTGTTCAGAAAGGGTCTGCGGTGCACTGTATTGGTAGGTCTGATACAGGAAAGTGATCTTCAGACTCGGAAAAGGTACTGTGCTGCTCTCATCATGTGTCATGGCAGAAAGTTCTAGGTACTACATGAGAAGAGGGATGATTGTGCAAAAATGGCTTTTGTCTTGCAAAAAGCTGCTAATCTCGCCATTAAAATATTGTGCTATTCTACTATTAAGTTATTCTACTTTTTTAGCACAAGTCTGTGTATCTGACATCAATGTCAGATTTTTAAAAATATGCATGTGTCAATTACAGTATTGTAATTCTAATGTCTTAAGTTAATTCATCTTCTACAAGCAACTAAAAAGCCTCTTTCAATAATTTAATTTAAATCAGTTTTACCCCAGTTATTTTCCTAATGCTAATCTATGTTTCAATACACTTTTCACAGCAGTTCTTCCTTTGCAGGAAATAAGCCCCAAAAGGATGTTTTGCTCTGAACTTTGCCCTGAACTTGTGTTCCTGCAGTCCCTTCTGCAACCCTTGTGTCCTGATTTCAGATCTCCTCCACACAACTAATCCTTTATTTGATGTCGTTGTTCTCCCATATCTTCATTAAACTTTTATGGGAGAGGTCGGTGCACGGGCTGTAATGGAAACATCAGCTTACACTAGAGTTTCAGCAGATGGCTCACTGTAGAGGAAAGTAGTAGCATGTTTCTTGTTTCTTTAGGGCTAGGGTAGGTGGAGATGGAGAAGGAAGAACTGATATTTTATTAGGAAAGTAATTTGCTGGTGTTCGGATTCCATCTTCTTTATAAGCCATTGCCGTGGGTTTATGTAGTTGGATTTTGGTAGCAGGGGGGGCTATAGGGGTAGCTTCTGTTAGAAGCTGCTAGAGGCTTCCCCTGTCCTGTGAAGAGCCAGTGATAGCCAGCTCCAGGAGGGACTTCCTGCTGCTGGCCAACGCTGAACCAATTCCCACTGTAACGCTTCTGTGTTAACATATTTAAGAACAGAGGAAATTGTTGTGCAGAGAAATTCCAGCCCAGGAAGGGCAGAGGAGAACTTGGGAACAACAATGTAGATACCAAGGTCAGTGCAGAAGGAGGGGGAAGGGCCCCCCCCGCCACCCGGTAGCAGGGAAAGGACTTAAAACTGAGGCCCCTGCAGCCCATTGTGGGGTGCAGAGACACCCCTGCAGCCTATAGAGGAGCCCATGCTGGAACAAGTGGATGCATGAAGGAAGCTGTGACTCCGTGGAAAGCCCAAAGATAGAGCAGAGTCCTGCAGGAGAACTCTGGCCCGTGGAGAGAGAAACCCACGCTGGAGCAAGTTTCTCCTAAGTAAGACTTGTGGCCCTGTGAGGGACCCCATGGGAACAGGGGAAGGACTCAGAGCTGTGGCCCCCCTGTAGCCCGTGGTGCAGACCATGGTGAAGCAGCTGTCCCCCTGCAGCCCATGGAGGACATGCAGAGACCTGACGGCACCCCATGGAGGAGTGACCCACCGGACAGCAGATTGGGAAGAACTGCTGCCCGAGGGATGGACTCACATTGGAGAGGTCCATCAAGGACTGTCTGCCATGGGAGGGACCCCACAGGAGCAGGAGAAGGACTCAGAAATGTGGCCCCCTGTAGCTTGTGGTGAAGACCATGGTGAAGCAAGTTGTCCTCTTGCAGCCCGTGGAGGACCATCGGGGTGCAGAGACTCAACTGCACCCCATGGGAAACACGAACTAACTACAGCCCCCCTTTCCTGTCTCCCTTCTCCCAGCTCTTATCTCTACGCAAGAATCCTTAGCTGTTTTTTTTTTCCTCTCTCTATCCAGCTGCAGAGGAGAGAGAGAGAGTGATTTTGGCGAGTATTTGAAATCTGGCCAGACTCAAACCACCGCAGCCATTTAGCAGGCTTTTGAAAGGTCTGGATTCAAAGGAAGTTGTTAAAAGATATTACATTTCTTTCTGAGTTTTGCAGAAACAGTAATCAATGGAACTTTTAAGTGGAATTAATTTTATTTACAAGTACAGCAATTATTTTTCAGTTGCTGGTGTTTTCCAGTGTGGGCATCTTCACTCAACTCAAATTCGAATCAAAACCAAGAGTAGAAATGGCTTATTCTCTGTTGTCCTGACAGGTTGAAAGGTTTCCTATGTGTATGTGTGTTTTTTGTTTAGTCTGTTACTATCCCTTGGAAGAGAGAATGGCAGTCTGATATGCCCTAAGGGCACTTTTACAACAGTGACACTCCAAAGAAATGTCAAGCTTATCTGTTTTCAGATAATTTTTTTAATGGCTGGGATCTGAGGAAACTAATTGTGCTGTACATACACAAGAGGACATTTTGTCTGTGTGCAGCAGAAGAATAGGTGACGGACTGCCAGGTAACACAGTGAATGCTCCCTTCTCTTCTTTGTTGGCTTAAGCATTCTTTAAATGGTTATAGGTTTTTTCCTGTTTCATCTGCTTGCTTGATATCTCGGGAGATAAAAATTCAGCCTCTTCTTGATCATGCAGGTCATTGCACACATCTTAAAATTCATAACAAATGTTCACATTTGCTTTGAGTGTTTTATCTATGTTTTGTTGAGAAACCAAATGCCTGTAGTTCCTTTTGAAAGCCCTAAGTTTGTCTTTGCTAAGGGTAAAACAGGCTTTGTTTCATAAAGAGCACCTTGCTTATATCCTCCAGCTCTAGCTGTGAGGCTTTCTTAGTGCCAAAGCACTCTAGTTTCAGGTGGTAAAAGATTTCAAGCAACTGAAAAGAGTTGGAAGGGATAGAAATTCCTGTTATAATAGCAACAGAGATAATGACATTTAATTTCTTCATTATAGATGGAACTGGACTTAAAAAAAATTAAAATACAATCAGGTGCCACTGAAAGACTAGATTACTTTTAGTAATTTTTGTATGGTCAAGGCCTGTTCTTATATTGGGTGAGTTCAACATTACTGTAATCAGTCTGATCTCCATGGGACTGCGTCTGGCATAGAAGAGAGGACACTTGCACTGCTGTCAAATTGGTAGGATATTGTTAAAAGATGGTGATATCTACTTCTGATCTTAAAATAGTTGTAGAAAATAGGTCAGTTCTGGTTACAGAAACTATCAGCGGCAACTTTTTTCTGCCATCCTCTAGAAATACACAAGGTAAGGTATAGTTGGAAGAGAAGTTTGGCTAGCCTTTCCTGTTTTTCCAATGCTTCATTTATGGACACAGGATAGAAAGGATCAGCACAGCTGGAGGAATATACCAGGTGATAGAGAAGACAGCCTAGCCCTGAAAGAGCTGAGTTTCTTTACTACAAGGTTTTGCTTAAGCAGGGTTCTCTTAGACTAAATGCTGAATCCTGCTACATTCCAGAAATTAGGACACAGTGCCTTCCTTGCAGCAAAACAGAGCTCTGTCAAAAGGCGTTTCCCCAGCTGATCTCCCAGTCTAATGGAAACAATCTGCAAGAGCCCCCATTTTTGGCTAGCCTTGATTCAAAGAGTTTGCAGACCTTAGAAATTTGATGCTTCCATCTCTAAGACTGATAAAGGCTCTATGACCTGCTGTAGATTTGTATCTTAAAAAAGAACATCACTGAGCTTCCCACAGCTACCTGAGAACAGAATTACATAACACAACTGTTTATGGATACATGTTAAGTATATGAGGAAAACAGCAGTCTTGTAAAACAGGCTCCCAAACTAGCAGAGAGGTATGAAGCTTTAAAAGCTGTGGAAGCTTTAAAACCTGTCTGAAATGCAAAGTAATATGTTGTGCACTGCAATTTTACCCACATTGTTTCTCCATGGATTGCCATTTCTAGCTTTTAAAGGTCCCACATCAAGTATAGTCTGGCCTAAGCCTGCGTTGTGTCCATATCAGATTAAATTAGGTGATGTTTCTTCAGCCTTTAATATACCAAGAGTATCATTAAAGAAACATTGAAACCTGGAGATCAATATCCTAGGAAATATTGTCATTTTAAAAATGAGCAATTAGCATATCCTCCTAATTGCATATAAACTTTTCAACTTTCAGAATTACTCATAAATTTATGGTTTACAGTATTTATACTGTGATTTTTGTGACTGATGTGCCATAGCTGCATATTAATGGTGAAAAATTTTCTACCAATGCAGATTAGTGAGCACTTTGTAAAGGCAAGGGTTGCTTCCGTATGATGCGTGCAGCACATCTAACAATGAGGGTTAATACTGAAACTTTTACACTACACCCCCAAGTCCTTCTGGGCAGGACTGCTCCCAGTCCTTTCATCGACCAACCCTTGTTCACACCACAGGTTGCCCCGACCCAGGTGCAGCACCTTGCACTGGGTATTCTTGAACCTCATGAAGGTCACATGGGACCATTTCTTGAGCCTGTCCAGTTCCCTCTGGATGACATCCTATCCTTCAAGTGTGGCAACTGCACTGCTCAGCTTGCTATCTGCAAATTTTCTGAGGATGCACTTGATGCCATTATATCATTGATGAAGATGCTAAGCAGTGCTGGTCCCAGTATGGACCCCTAAGGGACACCACTCATCACTGATCTCCATCCAGACATTGAACAATTGACCACTACCCTCCATTGCAACCATCCAGCCAATTCCTTATCCACCAAACAGTCCACTCATCAAATCCTTTTCCCTCCAATTTAGACAGAAGGATGTTGTAGGGAACCATGTCAAAAGCCCTACTGAAGTTCAGATAGATGACATCCATAGCCCTTCTCTGTCCAAAGGTAGATGACAACAGAATATTCTGTGAAGTTAATTCCCAAATAACCTAATACTTAGTGTTTTAGAGCAAGTGCTACTATTTTGACAAGTCTACGAGACCTCAAGGGAGAGGAATAGTAGAGTTTAGCAAATTTTTTGTTTTACAGATAGCATGTTTCTAGATTGTTTTTGGTTTAACCATATGTATGGACCGAAGTTATGGGTAAAGCAGGAACTCTTTGATAAAGGGAACTTATATAACTATTGCAACCACATTTGTAAAGAGAAATCCTACTTTACTTAGAGCTATCAAGAGTGTTTGTGTTAACAATGACCATACAAATTCACAGATTTATTCACTTTGTATTTGTGACATCAGAATGGGCTCTCTTTTACCCTGAATATTTATGGTCTGCAATAATCTGATTAACCATAAAATTAGCTCCATGAGCTGGTAATTCTTCATCCTTGCAGGGTTAGTGATGCATTTTCGTTGATATGAAATGATCAGAATTTACTGGAGGTTTTCCATGTTTGCTCTGTGACAGGAATATAACTAGCTAAATATATTGTAATATGAATTACTGAAAGCAGTGCTTTTCTTTTTTTTTTTTGTAATTTCAAAGGAAAGCATAAACTCTTCAGAAAGTATCTCCTTTGGGATTTCTACACAGAATATGCAAACTGATGTTTTGAAATTATGACTCATTTGACACCCTTTGAATCGTATTATGAAAACTCCAGGGTTCTGAAAACCACAAAGTGAAGCCATACTATTATTAATCAATTGTTTGCATGAATAACTTTTTCCTTTCTCAAAGCTTCAGTTTGTTGACTGATTCTAGAGGACATAGATATCTTAGTTGTTTGTCAACAGGTATTCAACACAGCCATCTGGCTAAACTGGCTGGCGTTGAGTTTTATCAAGCGATACTGCAGTTTTCCAGGGACAGTCCTTTGAAGAATGTTGTCTTCTGTCTCTGCTACACCTTCAGAGTGGCACCATTGTCCTTGCACAGAGTCAGATTATGATCAGTTCTCAAGTTAAAAAGAATAGAGGAAACATGCAGGAGCAAGAAAATTTGTTTAATTCAATCTAGATTTTCTTTAACAGTGGCAAATTAATTCAGGAAGGCAAACAGTAATGGAGATGGATTTTTCTACATTTCAAATAGAAGGGAGGATTTTAAATGATCTGTAATATCTGTCATTCTCAGAGAATGTGCATGAAATGGTATAACCTGAAATACTCTATTGTATGTCTTAAATGAAGAAACTTAACAGGTAATTACACTTTTTAAAATTATTTTGCTTTTAGCAAACAAATTTGATAGCTTTAACCCTCTTAACAATTTTTAGACCTTCAATGTCAGGCAAAGAATTTCTGATGGTACTTTTCTTTGAACTACTTCAAGCCATGATGAACAAATGCTTTTTAAACATTCTCTGTAGTCTGCTTGTGGAGTAGGGTGATTGCCAGACAGACAAACTTGGAAATTTTATTCAGAGGACCATAGATGTAAGTGTATTTTCAATTATACTTCATAAGTAGGGCACTTTCTGGTAGTTCTGTTTTGTACAGCATGTATTATTATGTCCATATGAATTTACTTTTAAAGCTAACAATTGTTATTTCATTTCATCTGTATAATATGATTTAAATTTAAAATTAAAAATTAAAAGTTCCCTCTAGATCTTTCTCAATGTGCTGGTAGAATTCTTGTGCAGCACACAAGACAGAAGTAGAAGAACAAGTAGTTCTACTCACGTTATTTTTTCTAAATATAAAAGAATGACAACTTGCTAATACTGAAGTCATTGTATGCCTTTATGGTCTCCCAGAAAAGCAACCTGAGAAAACATTCCTAGATTTTATTGAATACATAAAACCTCAGGAAATTTCAAATATGCTGTGAACAGCAAAAATAAGTCACAAGTCTGATGGATTCCACAATTTCTTTGGAAGCAGTTTTTCATCAGCACAGGACCATCATTAGAGAATAGTGCTTAATTCCTGTTCCCATTTCTCATGTTTTCGTAAAAAGATGCATGGCTCAGAAAAATGAATAAGCACAAATGAAGGTTTAAAGAGAGAGACTAGTGCCATTTTCTATTTTTTTATGAAGATGCATGAAAGCCAGTGTGATTGCACACTTGCATGTGTTTATCGATGTGAGCAAACCTCAGCTGCCTGCAGTGCTAGGCAGGAATGTGGCCCTGGCTCTCCTGAGACCACTTTTCCTAGCAGATGAAGTGCTTTGAAAGGAGACAGGAGGAGTAAAAAGGAGGCAAGAGTAGCATTTCAAATACTGCTACTCATGGACTTTTTAATCACCAGGAAAACTGAAAACAACTTTTACTTGTCCTGAGTAGTGAGAGGGCACCTGGCTCTGTCTGGATGACTGACTGTCATCCTTCTTCGTTTTGGATGTCTTGCTGGGACAATATCAATGCCATATTCAGTGGATGCTTCGTGAGCAATATGTGGAGTTGCATTATCATGTAGGAGTGAGCATTCACAAATTCGGAAGAATATGAAAGCATAGCTTGTACTTGATCTGTGGCATCAAGCTTTTGCTTTTGCTCCCTCTGGAAGTTGTGATGAAGTACTCTGGTCCCATTTGGTCAAACCAGCAAGAAATCATTGGCTTCCTGCTAAACTATTTTAAACTTGACAGGATCATATGAACTTAGCCTAGCAAAGACAAGACAGTGAATAGAAGTATCAGAACAAATTAGTCAAGTCCCCAAAGATAGTCTCACCTACTAGGTCCCCAAATAAACAAAACAAAAATAAAACAAACAAACAACAACAAAACAACAAACAACAACAACAAAAAACCCACCAAAATTTAACATCTAGTTATATTACACTTAGTGAACTAAATGAAGTTGGAAAGAAAAAAAAATCTTACGTAAGGCTGATATAAACTGTCTTAACCAGAAGGATAAAAATTTTCGTTTTAAATTAGAATTCATTCTATCTACCTCAGTAAAAAGGAAGATACATTTTGCTGACTTTTTTTTGTTTTTGAATAATTAGTTAGAGTTCTATCACTTCCAAGGGGTTAATTTTTTAGGTTTAAAAAGTGCATTTATTTTGTAGCATTGTGATGTTTAGTTAATAACTTTGAGTTGTTATTTATTGACTAGTGAGAGGGAGAGAGTAAATTTGCTGTTAAAAAGCATAATCTGAGTCTTCTTTCAAACAAAATCCATCTGCATATGGTATTCTGAAGTGAATAACAAATATTCAAGTTAGACTATAAGGGGATACAAGACACATTCAAGGGTAGAGAGAAGAGGATTGCAAAAACTGCACAGTAAAATCTAGGGTTGTTCCGCACTGCATTGACTTTATATCTAAATTTGTTTATTATGTTTAACTACACAAGAAAGAAAAAAAGCTGTTGGGTAAACCAGGTCTCTAAAGCTGATTTCAAATAGCACACATCCCATGGCATACTCTCAAGTAAACTGAGTGCTATTAATGGAAACAATGTGTCTGCATTAGCTCTACATTACACCCATGCTAATTGCTAGCTGCTTAACAGAAAATTAAGTAGGAATAGAAGCCTGTGTTAAAGTATGGTACTTGTAGGTAATGTAGCTTGCTTACCTCTACACAGTTTTATTTTATTGCATAGGCATGCCCTTAATAATGTCATTATGTTCAGTCTGCTATCTTTGGCCTATTATGTGCTCTCTCAAGGAAGGTAAAAATCTCAACTTCATGACCAAAGTAATTATTTTTGGCCCTCTAGAAGCAGTAAAAAAAATTTTTCTTTTAAATCAGTGTGCACACATGCAGAGAGAAGCAGTTGCTTTTAATTACATCTGTTTTGTTCCTGGCTTAATATACTTTTATAACTATGAATTTTCACAGATAGTGTGGAAAAATGTTAAAGTCAGTGTGTCACTAATGACAGCACTTTGGACTGGTGGGAGGTTAAAGGTATGTATATCTGTGGTAGCTGGATATTGAGCTGCCTGTAGCTGGCCAGAATGCATTACTCATTCCTGTGTTACAGGCATGAAGGAAGACAAAGGAAATCAAATTCACATGTAGCAATTGCAGCTGGTCTGCAGAGGCCAACTCCAAGCCCCAGTTAAGAGCCTTCCTTGACTACATAGTGACATAAGTAAAGTGAAAGCACAGGGCTGCTTCTCTGAAAGTAATACATCTTAGTATTAACCTCTCCTCTCTTCCAAGGGAAGCTATAGCAGGTAAATGGTGGTGAATGTTTTGCTCTCTATCTGCTAGTGTGATAAAATACTACCAGATAAGTCAATTTTTTGATTGGAAGTACCAGCTTCTCTGTATTGAACTAGGGTGTTCATGACGAACAAGGAGTCTGAGTACTTGCTCAACTAACTTGCTCCACTATTATTTTTTTGTGCTTAAAACACCTGCCTTGTAGACACAGGCACTATATTCCTCATGGGGAATTTCCTGGTTTGGAACAGTGTTATTTGGCTAAGTAAATGGAGAGCCTTATTGATGCCAGTTTGACTGGCTTTGACCAATTGTATTGTGAAACTTTGGGCATCTTTATGCATCAGGCAACTTTCCAGGAGAATTAGGAAGTTAGTAGCTTTTAGATGTTCTGCTGAGTATGTAATAGCACAGTGATGGAAGAAGCTACTTATCTGAAATTACTAGGAACTTATAGACAGCAAAGTGTGTTCACAATTGCAAGGTTGTGCTGTTGTCTGATCACACTGTCCACCATGGCAGCTTCTATACAGTGCCTTGATTCTCTCCTTAGAGAAGCCTGTGTTGTGGTCTATAAATTCTTTAGTCTCAGACATGTCTTGTAGTATATATAGCATTTATTATTAGCAGGCCATTATCTCAATGTGTCTCTATAACTACTGCTTTAAAACAAGCAATTAAGAATGAAATGCCAGGTATAGAGTTACATGGAAATTTATTATTAAATGTAGAATTCAATCGATAATTATATAATAATGGAGCACAGTAGCTGGTTTTCAAAGGTAGAAACACTATGAGTTGATGTAGGATTCTTTATGATAAATGGGTATTGAGTTACTTTCATAGCGTTGGCTGGATTTGTGTAGGTTTTTTATCAGGAATGGTACGTGTTTCACTACCTCTGCAACAGATATTAAAAATATTCATTAAAATTGAGCATCAGTTAAGGGATCCTTGGAGAATGGATAAAGTGTGTACAGTAAATAAAATTTAAATGCATTAATTTTAACAGTTTAACAATCACAGACTTGTACCTCCCTTCACAATATGCAATTTACTTGAAGCCTGAAAGTGGGATTCATGGGTATTTAAGTTAGGCATGCTTCTTCTCCATTAAATTACAATGAAATTGCTTCCTACAACTAAAATGCTACCCACAGGTGTAAAATAGTATGATTTGTTTTGTAAACAGATGAAACAATCTTTATTAGATGACAGTGAGTGTGAGAGAAGCAATATTTTATTAACATTTGAGTATGTACATCTTCCGTTCACGATATTTAATGAAAGAATGGATTCAACAGCAACATAAGGATCAGAGTTAAATTTTTCTGCTTTCATGTGCATTAGCCACTGCAACTTTTAACTGCAAAAATTACCTTTCTGTCTTCCTGTTGATGATGTATAACATGAAGGACCTAAAAGAATAAAAAAAAGTGTAAGGATGTGAAAATCAGGGAAGTTCAGCACCTGTCTAGTATCAAGTGATAATTTTAGGAACTAACTGGTGCTAAGGATTTCCTTGGAGGAAGACCCGTGAGCAAAGAGGAAGCAGAGCAGTGCATGAAAATGCACTCTCAGGAGTGACTAGTGGCTCCCAGAATTTCTGCAGGGTTTCTTTAAGGTTTGTGTGTTATATTCCTGATTGTAGAGTTGTGTGTTTAAGAGCAGAAATTTAATTCCCACATTAGTGCAAAATCCAGATAATACCACTTTGTCCCCAGTAAACTATAATATATTCTTTTATTAGTCTTCCTTTTGAAACTCATTGGAAAAATTATGCTGTGCCCTTACATGTGAAGCAGAGGCCATTCTGTGGTTGCAAAAGCCTACCATTTTGTGGTGGTTAACTTTACCTGAACACCAGGTGCCTGGCAATCTGCTCTATCACTCCCCTTCCCAGCTGGATAGGAGAGAGAGAAAGATGGAAAACAGCTCATGGAATGGGATAAGGCAGTTTATTAAAGCAGAAGAAAAGAAAAAGCTTGTGCACGCAAAAGCGAAGCAAAAGATAGCAGGGTTTATTCTCTACTTCCCATGAGCAGTGATGTCTGGCCACTCTGGAGAAGCAGGACTTCAGCATGTGTGACAGTTCCTCAACAGGCAGCCACTGGAGACAGTGAATGCCCCCCTTCCTGCTCCTTGCCTTAGCTTTTAGGTCTGAGCTGATCTCATACACTGTGGAATATCCCTTTGGTCAGTTTGGGTCAGCTGGCCTACTTGTGTCCCCTCCCAGGACCTTGCCCTCAGCTGAGGAAGGAATGTTACAGTGCTGATGCTGTGCTCAGCAGCAGCCAAAACACCAGTGTGTCATCAACACCCTTCTAGCTGCCAATGCAAAGCACAGCACTGTGAGGGCTACTGTGGGGAAATGAACTCCAGCTCAGCCAGACCCGATACATGTTTTAATTCTAAGTCTGGTAACAACCCTGTGAGATACTCTCCAGCTGATACCTGGATCACACATCTACACCCTGAACATCCTTGCGATGAGAATAGAAGTAAATTGTGATTAGATTTTAGCCTCTCTGACAGATGTCTGTCTCTTACTGTCTCTTGGTTGGCTCCATTAATTCCCCTGAGTCAATGCTGAACTGTGAAGATACTCCACCAGATCAACCACAATAGTTATTACTGCAACAACCTGGAGGACATTTTGGTGTTTAGGGACACATGAAAGTTGAAAAAGGCATCATACAAGGTTTGTAATTACTTCATACAAATGTCCTCTGAGAAGAAACTGACTTTCTGTGGCTGATTTCCTCACCAGAACTTTGGGGTATGATCAGAGACTTTAGGAGCGTACCAGAACACACTTTCTGTGGCTAGGTTGGTTCTTAAATAAAGTGTAATCATGGATTAAAACATCTGCTTCCTGCACCCCTGACAGGCATATGAGGTATATGAGGCAGAAAAAAGATAATCATAACACATAGGGATATGCAATTTCATGAGTCAAGTTAGCATTCTTAGCTTAGGTTCATAAGGTTTTCACAGGTCCTCAAACTGCAAAAACCCCTCATCAGTTTAGTCAATTTGCATTTGGAAACTGGAATCAAATTTGCAATGTTGCCATCGCCCCAGCCCTTAATGTCTGGTCAGGGAAAGGTATATTGTTAACAAAGCCATATTGTTAACAACAACAGCAACATCAAAATGGGGTATTGAAGGACAGTGCATAATCACAGAATAAATAGGATGTTCCCATTTGGGTACTTCAGTTTGCAATTTCCACACCTTCTCAGAATGAAAATTTACTTTCCTTGAGTAACCTTACATAGGTTGCTGTGTTCCAGTGGTGAATACACTGAGAGGAATAAACATGGGCACAATTGATAGTGATCTCTCTGGTTCCCGGCACACTGCATTATAAACCCCAAAGAAATCTTAATAGAAATATATGTAGTGACCGCTTCATTAACACTTTTATGAAATCCCATGGTTTTCAGGAAGAACAGCTATGGAATAAAGAAGTGTCTTTCTATCCCAGAGTTCAGTTTCACTAGATTTTGGACATTTTGGAGGTAAAAAATGTTAACTTGTACTTTCATTCCTTCTTCAAAGTTTGGCAACATCTCAAAGCATCAGAGTGTTTGAATACTAAGGCTGAGCTTGTGCCACCACTGATGCAGGCTCAGAGGTCTTGTGCTGCAAACAGCTGGAGGCCTGTGACTGCAATCATGAGGCCCCAAGGACTCAGCATTTCCAGACTTTGCCAAGTCCATGCTGCTTCCAGGTCCTGTCTGGAGCTGCAGCAGTTTTACTGCCACATTCTGTATATAGTGCTTGCTGCAGTCAGTTATTTTTCTCTTTCACTGAAAGGCATACAACACGCGTTTGAGAAAGAAATTTAAGGCTGCTAAATCCGGGTCATAATGGCGGGGAAACACAACCTTGAATCTTTTGCTAGATCCTTCACATGCTCATTAATTCTGTTGTCTCACTTACTCTAGTAAGTGTTCCGTCCCACAGCACTCAGAGGTACATCAGATCATAAACAGTGTTAGATAAATGTTGTTTCCTGATTTTAAGTAAACTCTTCTACACGTTTAGTATATGGATTTACTGTCCAGGCATGTAATCTTTTATAAGCTAATATCCAAAACACCAACATGCTACAAAGCAGTTCTCACATTAGAACCCAGTTTTCCTCAGTCAGGTGATTAAAAATAGAAAAATTAGATTTATCTAGGTATGTGGGGTTTATCCTCCTGTTTCAAGTGAGTGGTTCTGAATTGTTTTCTGATATTCAGGATATTAATGAAAATAATAATAATAACAACAACAACAGATACACACCAAAAAAAATAAAAAAAGAAAAAAAAAAGGAAAAAAGAAAAAATCCACCACACTAAAATTGAGCTGTTATGCTTATTCTGGTAGATTTTTCTTGTCTGGGAGTGTTATGTACTTGGCCTGTACTGTTTTCTCTGTCACCTAAAAAAGGCTGTTTCAAATAGGAAGAAAACTGCTTTAGTAGTAAATTGGAAGTCAGACAACAGAGAGTTTATCAGAAGGATGTGCAAGGTGTTGTATTTGCCTTCAAACTAGTGCACAAATAGTACTGATTTTTTTCTATTCCTTGCACCAATAGGAATAGACTAAAAAAAAGTAGACAAGCAAAATAAAACCACTTCTGCCTAAGAAAAGCAGGACTGTGCCATGTGCGAGAAAGGTTTGTGCAGTTTGTGGTGTTGAATCCTTCGTGTGCACAACCAGACTAGGCAGCAAATCTGAATGTGGTGTTTCTGTGCAGGGAGGAGGCCAGACAAAGTGACCCAGTGATGCACTCTGGAAGTGCAGAACCTACAGCGTCTCTTGTTTCATTTTTTCTTCTCCCTTGTGCTTCTGAACATCTATATCTGCCTTCACTTTGTTAATTGTTGCTTTATTTCACATCAGTACTTACTGCAGATTGGCAGCTGTAAGAGTAGAGACTTTTTGACACCATCGAGCTGATCAGATTACGGACACAGATACTGCTGTCACCAGCTACTGAATGTGAGAAAAGGCAAATGGAAAAATGCTCTCTTAAGAGTGTTTGTAATGAGCTGTTGCAGTAAATGTGTGGTTTGTCAAAGCTCTCTCAAGAGACTGATCTTTGTTTCTTGTCTCCATCCATGCACCATAATTCAGGGTTAGGAAAGCCTCCATCTTTCATGTAACAGGAACCATTGTTTCTGTGGTTAATACTAGATATGTTTCAATAAGCAGCTTTTTGCCTCACCTGCTATGTTGTTTTGCTGCTGATGGCTCTTCAGTAGGAAATTTTTATTAGAGAGACTTCTAAGAAAACAGTATCTTTCAAAGGGCATTAGCAGTCTCAAATATGTTTAAGTCCTATGCATGCTATTCCCTGAAAATTCAATAAATTGGGCAACCCGTTCCAGTGCCTCACCACCCTCACAGTAAAGAATTTTTTCCTAATATCTAATCTAAACCTACTCTCTTTTGGTTTGAAGCCATTCCCCCTTGTCCTGTCAATACATGCAAGAAAATTTGAAAGGATTACATCATTTTTCCAAGGTTTTGCTGGAATGATTAGTATCAACGCAAGCTAATGTAATAGAAAGTAAAATGGGAACCATGGACAACATTAAAGCGGATGATGAACGTGCTTCAATTTACAAACAAATACTATGTTAAATCTGAACCAACAAATAAATTTGTTGTTGGAAATGCTAGTACTAAAAGTGAATTTAAATTTAGTAGTAGGTAAAGTAATTCATGGGTTCACTGAGGTTAGCTTATTCTTGTAAAGAATCTGGATGATCAGAATGTGTGAAAAAATGGCCCATGGCACCAAGATGGAAGACCTCTTTCTGAAAATATGGAAGCTGAATATACTGCAGAGCTGTAAATGCTAAACTGTCACAGCAATCTTACCTGTAGGAAGAGCCTAGAAGATATCTGTGTTGGTCTAATTGCTTTCGGCATCACAGGTAAAGTAGAAAGAAATGGCAACAAGGCTTCAGCTGCACAAGGGGCAAAGATGAAACTTTTCTGATATGTGTGTCCAAATTTGTTAATAGAACACTGACCTCTGCTAAATGGAGAGAGACCCTGAAAGAGGAGAACCATTTTCGGTTTGAATTGTCACTTGAGATTCTGGTAGGTGCCCTAGAAATTGTGTGTTTGAGAGCAATCACACTTGTGAGAGACTGCCTTTTTAGAAACATGGAGAAGAAAATAATGAATACTGCTTCGATAAGTTGTTCTGTTTTATTTTCAACCTCTACTTGATACACTGTGGTGAGTATTTTTGATATATGAGGGCCTTTGTCTTGGTGCTGACCGAAGTTTTGTTTGGAAAGCACCAGCCCGGTTCATGGACTCTACTGCAAAAAGTGTTGAACAAGACATGTAATCAGATGCAAGAAGACTGCAGGGCAGCAATGTTTTATCTTGTTCTGAAATGAACAGTGACACTGAGGATGCTACTAGTTGTTGTCATGTATGCCAAAAAATCAGACCAAATCAAGGAAAAATGCCTATGTAGAAACTGGCAGACACTTTTTTGCTACTTGGAGAAAGCTGTATGTGCACTTGTTAGAGACAATTAGAAACTGTTATAGACTATTATTGTCATTTCCCTCTGATGACCTTACTAAACAAAGTATGGTCAAAAAGGTGAAAAAGTGATCAAATGCCAGAGTTTAATGGGCGTGAGTTCAAGGACCCTAAGCACTTTCAGCAACATGGTTGCCATCCCCTGTAAGCCCTGCTCCCACAGAATGGAGAAGTGCTGTAATTTAGAGCTGTTAAAGCTGGAGAAGGGTGCTGATGAGGCATGAGTTGTTCAAACAAATGTTGATGCCAATAAAGACAACTTTGACAGCATTTATGGGTAACCAAATACAAAGTGGCATGAATACTGTACAAGCAAATTTGCCAGGGAAGACACCAGAATGCCAATTACTGGACTGGTCAGTGTCATCATTCATTTTGGTATGTGCTTTCTCTTGTTCCTCCTACTCACGCATCCCTACTCCCTACTCACTCTGCTACATAGAGAACTAGACCTTTCTCTGCAATTGAAGTATCTCAGCTAAGGCATTCTGGAATTTCAGGACTGTATTTGAGCATATTGCACATCACAGCTGTGTTTGTTGCCACATTTCTGCAAGCAAAAAGAGATCCAAGAGGTACAACGGTTCATCCATTGACACAAAAAAACATTACCTCTGTAGCTTATTTATTTGTTTGCAACTTGGCAACAACAAACACAGTTTATGTAAAAAGAAACCACACAGCATGGGAAATTATCTGGAGATTACATTTCTCTACAGAGTTACTTGTTGTTGAAACGTTTTTGGAATGTGTTTGATGAACATAATAAGTAGATCACATTCCATAATTTTAACTTGCATTCTCATTTCACCCAATCAGTATTCATGGCTGCCTCTCACTGTAAAAAAAAATAGAATGAAAAGTCTCACTTCAAATGTAATCTCTGCGCTTAGAACTCCTTATTGAGGCAAAGGTACTGTTTTCCATTGGAGCATCATTTAAAGCAGTTAAGATTGTCACCTACATGGATTTTCTGGGCTTAAATAAAACATTATGTATTAAAGTCTTTAAGTCTTGTTTATTTTTGCAACAAAAAGGTGACAGTGTCACTTGCTACCATCTTTTCTATGAACCTTGTTTCTCCTCCTTTTGTTCCCAACTTTTTGCCACTGTTTCCATAATACAGGTGATAAAAGGAAAAATTGTATCTATGTCATGCAAGCCAGAAGACTATTAAAAATCTGTGAAAAAATTTGAGGTTTGCTCATTTATTTTTATCTCTGCTAAATAGGATGTAATAGATAAGAAAAAACAGGATCAGCTCTATTTTGTTGGCTGGTATTTTGTTGAAATAAAATTAGTAATACAGAGAAGAAGTCAGCTCTAATTATATAATTGAGATTTGAGGGGGAAAGAAATCTAATGGTCTCATTTTATAATTACAAAAATTTCTTGGTTTTGTTAATCTTACCGTCTTTTTTAGAATGGCAGAAATCACATGTCCTATGTTTACTGTTCTATTTTCTCTGGTATTGTATATATATATTGTATATATGGTCTTTATATCCTCTGTATTTTTTAAGTTGAAATAGAAAATTCTTATCATTTGTTACATCACTTTGAACATTGTTACATCAAGTATCCCTGTGCAAATGAGTTTTTCTTAGCTATCTTTACTGGTCCATCTGTTCTGGGCCCACTTTGTGCGACCTTTTGGTTTTCTGGTCTCAAATGCTTTGAACAGTTTCTTGACATCTGCTGTCTAATTAAAATAAGGATTGAACACTTCCTGTTTATCAACAATTTCTAATAATGACTTTTTTATGTTAGATCTTGTATGTATCCTGCTGGATACCTTTCAAGAGTTGCCAGGGTCCCCACATCTACTAGTAAACTTGGGAAAGAAGGTGATTGAGCTGTAGCAGGGATAAGGAGTATATTTGTATTTTTCTTCTTTTAGATTTTAGGTGCGTAGACAACATTCTTAATTTGTAAAACTAAGCCAAACTCTCCTGGACTCTGATTTTGTAGCAAATTGGTATTGGCTTTTTTAACAGCTGCAAACACGAGTCTATTTTACATGCATGTAATTAGGTTGATATTCTAGAGATGTGCAAAATTAAATGTTTCTTTGCTAACCAGGCTTGGCTAAGGCTTACCTATGTTTTCAGGTGCAGATTCCACAGTCTTGCAGTGATATCTATTCATGATCTTTCTAAGTTTCTCTCACCCCTATGCACAACTGAATTGAGTGTTTTTGATAGGAATGTCTTACAAACTTTGTGAGAAAGAAGGGGTCCCCTTTTCCTGTGAGCAGAGAAACTTCTATGTACCAATATTTTTTTGCTCTGGATGGATAATACTATTACCATGGTGTGAGAGGAGGTTGTGTTGGACATTGATGGCTCCACTTATGGTCATGTAGAGCTCACCTACACTGGTCCTGTCCTCTCTGGCAACTTCATCACTGAGCTGTTTGGTTTTGCATATGAACACAGTAAGTGGGTGTTATGCTCCGGCAAGCAGATTGTAAGTTGTGATTAGTAGTACTGTCACCTTTGCAAATATATGTCCTATAATACCCTGTTGAACTGAGATTTAGACAAGGAGAAAAGTATGATTCTTGTGAATATTACAGCTTGGATGCTGTAGCACATCGAGGTTTATCCCACTAAATACATTTTCTGATCTCTTTCAGAAGGTCCTAACAAATCCAAGACAAATCGTAGTCTAGCTATGTTAATTGTGCATCGCTTTTGTGTGAAACACTAGTTTTGTGAGACATTAGAGCTGCAAGCAGGTCAATAGAAAGGAAGGGACAAACATTACTTATTTAATCAGCTGTGCAAGGGCTTGAGGATCACTTGCTAGGAATAACAGACTGGGATGATTGCAACTATTCTGTTGTACTCCTTGATGTCTCATAAACACAGTACACACCTTATTTTTCTTTGTGTTATTTCTTCTCAGTGATCCGATAATAAATCCACAGCATTTCTGAAAGAAAAAGAAAAATTAGCATTTGATATTATAATATAATATGTAATTACTATATTAATAGGATATGGGTAGATGAAAAGTGTAAAAGCTGCTCTGAGATGCAAGCAGTATTCCTCAAGCAAACCTCTACAGAAATAATGTTATCACAAAAAAGACATAGGTGAGGCTCTTACAAAACAAAGTAATATGCCATATATGGAAATCTAATGGATTCTGTGCATATTTTAATACTTCTTTCCAGCTTGATAATCTATATTTTGTAAACAAGGATGGATTCTTTTGTGTAGATACAGCAGTAGTAAATGTGAGAGTGGGTTTGGGCTAGAAAAGGTAGTAGTTTTCTGTTGTCTCATATTCTCATGGTGCAAGATCTACAGGTAGACCAAACAGGTTATTTTGCAGAAACAAGAAAGGTTCAATCAGTCTTCTGTGTTTTGATCTGGAAGAGAATTTTGAAGTTGCCATTCCTGATAATTAGTCGATCAGTTTTCTGCTGGAGTTGACGGCACAGATTTTAAACCAATTTCAGATGATCTTGGCCTGGGAAATTAGTTCCACTGAGATATCTTGTTTATGAGATGAACTGACTCAGCTAAACTTAGAGAATTTATGTAAGGAATTTACAGGTTCCAATTTAATCTTCTCAACCTATTTGCTCCTGTTTGTTTCCAAAACCACCTTACCTGCCTTTTCCCACAATTAAGACATTCCACCCTCCTCCCCCAGGACATTGCGTCATATCTGGGAACAGTGGCTCCCAGGTACAGGATACAGGAGACCAGTGTTTCAGTGGAGTGCAGGCCAACTCTGACAATGCCAAACATGTCTCATAATCAAGTCATTGTCCATTTCTAGAACAAAATTGACGCATGAAGGAAGCCAACAGAAACCTACATCTATGATAATTTCCAGCTATCTTCTGTAAATGGCAATGATTTTCCTTTCTCCTTGCCAAATTCACTTTTCAGAACCACTTATTTCCAAATATTGTCTTTAATAATAAGACAGTCTTCAAGTTCACTTGTTAATAGAAACATTAAAAACTTTTCTCTTTTTGTATGCATGAGATAGGAGCTAAATTCTGTTTGAGCACTTTATATGTATCAGATTAACCTTGCAGTACTCAGTGAAGCTGCATTAGTTTTATGGCATCGTTACTGAAAGATAATTTGGTCTCTGGCCACCAGAAATGCAATGTATCATGAAACAAAGCCAGTAGGGATATCTTCTAGAATCCATCTCTGGTTGAAGCAGAGATTCATGTAAAAGGAGGCAAATGCCAAAGGAACTTTAGGGTCTTTCTAAAATATTTTGTGTTTGGGTCATAGTTGTATACCTAATTTCCAAGTGTTACATTTACTAAGAAGATAATATGCACAGATATTTGCAAATAAATTGTCCTGTCCTTTGTATGTGGTTATACTTTAAAGGCAGCTACTATATAAAGTATCCTAGTTTTCTTGTGATGCTAACCACAAGAACAGTGCAACATTCTTGGTTCCCATGTAGCTCTTTTTCTACCAATATGGAAATACTTATTGTAATTGAAGTAAACCTATTAGTGTACAGAGTAACTGGTAACATCACCCTATATTTCAATATAACCATACCACCTCTAGAGCTTTTTATTTTATTGGTAGAAAAGGACAACTAAAACCCTAAATTAAATAGCTACTTACATCCTCGTTTGAATTCCAAATGTAGATGAAGCCTTGAAAATTTAGGAGCTTGTTCAGTGTAACTTCTATGTCATTGTAAACAAACACGAAAGGCAAAGTCTAAAGCCTTTCCGTGATTTATTGCACCAGGTAAATGAAAGAACATTTAATTTTTTTTGATTGAACTTTTCTCATTTGAAGAGCTTTGCATACCACTCTCTGGTTACCTACTAATGAAGAGAAAATAGTAAATCAACGGATTTTTCCTTATTGAGAAGAATCTTTGAAGTATACGACTAGTCACAAAGATTCTGAAACAAAAATTTTCAGTAGATTCCATTTCAAAATTGCACCTTGTGGCCTTTTAGACAGTACCCAAATTTTTTCCTGTCCCTTTTTTGTTAAATATTCTGTACCACCAAGGAGATGATATTTTGACTTAATAGTCTCAAAGTATGGTTTTATTTTTTTCTGCAGATTGGAAAGGAAGTCTTAGAAAATCACAGATTTCCACAATGTGGTATTGCACTGTTACTTAACTGAAGTCTCAGTGCTTTGCACCGAAGCTCCATTGGCTGTAAGGCTGCTTACTCTCCATCATTCATCATCAGACTTAGCTACTCAGGGGAGTCCCAGACAAATGGAGGTTGGTCAGACACTCATCCACAGGTGTGGCCCAAGAAGGGCCAGAAGGAGAATATGGGGAACTACAGGTCTGTTAGTGTGACCTTGGTGCTCAGACAGGTTATGGAAAAGATCATCTTGATGCGACCACATGGCACATACTGAACAACCAGGGGATCAAGCCTGCATGGGTTTAGGAAAGGCAGGTCCTGCCTGACCGACCTGATCTCCTTCTATGGCCGGGTGACCTGCCTGGTGCATGAGGCGAATGCTGTGACATTCTCCTGGAAAAGCTGGCAGCCCATGGCTTGGACAGGTGCACTCTTCACTGAGTAAAGAAATTGGCCGGATGGCTGAGCCCGGGGACTGAATGATGTTGCATTCAGCTGGTGACCAGTCACTAGTGGGGTTCCCCAGGGCTCAGTATTAGGTCAAGTCCTGTTTAATATCTTTATAGCTGATCTGGACAAATGGATAGAGTGTACTTTCAGTAAGTTTGTGGACAACACCAAGTGGGGTGTGATTCATGTTTTGCTGGAGTGTAGGAAGATTCTGCAGAGAGATCTGGACAGGCTGGATCAATGGGCTGAGGCCAATGGTATGAGGTTCAGCAAAATCAAGTGCCAAGTCCTGCACTTGGGTCACAACAATAGTGGGTGCTATAGGCTGGGGAAAGAGTGGCTGGAAAGCAGCCCAGTGGAAAAGGACATGGAGGTACTGGTCAACATCTGACTGAACATGAGCCAGCAGTGTGCCCAGGTGGGCAAAAAGGGCAATGGCATTCTGGCTTGTCTCAGAAATAATGTGTCCAGCAGGAGTAGGGAAACAATTATTCCCCTGTTCTCATCACTGATGAGGCTGCACCTCAAGTCCTGTGCCCAGTTCTGTGCCCCTCACTACAAGAAAGACAATGGGGTGCTGGGGTGTGTCCAGAGAAGAGCAACAGAGGAAGGGAAGGGTCTAGAAAGCAAATCAAAGGGGGAACAGCTAAGGGACCTGGGGTTCTTTGTCCCAGAGAAAAGAAGACTCAGGCGAGACTTGATCTCTCCTTACAAATACCAGAGGTTGTAGAAAGGTGGAAGTCAGCTCTTCTCCCAGGCAACTAGTGATAAGACAAGAGGAAATGGCCTCCAGCTGGGATGAGGGAGGATCAGGTTAGATGTCAGGGGGAATTTCTTCATGGAAAGGGTTGTTCTACATTGAAATAGGCTTCCAGAAAGGTGGTGGAGTCACCATCCCTGAAGGTGTTTAAAAAACAACCAGGCATGGCACATAGTGCCGTGATCTTGATGATAAGGTGGTGACAAGTCAAAGGTTGGACTCCATGATCTCAGATGTCTTTTCCAACCTTAATGAATCTGTGATTCTCTATGACAGCTGAGCTATCACACCATATGAAACTGCAATTCTGTTCTTAAGAAAAGAAATTGTTAAGGTGGGTTGGACATATGCACTCTCCATTTTCTGGTGAGTGTATACCTGTTTTAGGAGGGAGATGGATGACATCTTCAAGAATGTTGCTGAGCTGGAGAAAGATAGGCAAGGTACCAGCTGATAACAGTGGTATCTTCTTTTGTGAAGTTTTTGATGACAACTCTGAAACTAGTTCAGGACTTCTACTTTGCTTTTGCAATAGAAGTAAGAAGTTACAGGGTGGATCTGTGGCTGATTTTCTTATAATTGAGCCTGGCTATTGAGTTATCTCACTAAGTCTGCAAACTGGTTTCCTCGGCTAAAGGAAATTAATTATTTCACTTTCTTGTGTCCTGTGCAATACTATGCAATGCCTGTTTAAGCTTCCTTCTGAAGCAGTGTTAGTATACGTAAGCATACATCCACAAAATCAGAGTCATGCATTTCTCTGGTTGATGGTTCTTTCATAACTTTTTTCTTCAGTGACCTTCTGCTGCCACCTGCCTCTGAAGGATTTTTATAAAATCTGCAATTGAAGAATGAACCTCAGGAGAACTCCCTACAGTGTGTACAGAGCTGGCACTAGAGAGTTACTTTTAAGTCAATCTTTTAAGTTTTCCACAACAGAAGGATAAATGTTGCACCTGTTGAGTACAGAATTCTACCTGTATCAGAGATTAAATATAGTATGATAGAATGACTACACAACATGGATGTGAGTTTTGCATGGCAATTTTTCTGTGAATTTGTGTAAGCTGTGAAGTGCTAAAAAGCTGAAGTTCATGTTTCTATTGTAATGGAGGCTGTAATATATATGAAAAGGCTGATTGATCAACACTTTTATGTGTCAAGCAGGTGTGATGTACTTCTAACCTAAATTTTCACTTCATAAAAACAGAAACAATTGTGCAGAAATCATGAAGGAGCAAAACTGTGGTGAGTTAGCACAGGGCAGTGTGCCATCTGTCTGCCTCAGGTGTTCAAGTCCCCTGTCCTGTAGTAGCCAAGATATTCTTTACCATTCACTAATCCATTCTTGCAACACTTATTCTGGGCCTGACTATGCAAGGAAATGATACATATGAGATTTATTATGGGTATAATTGAAGTTAGAGGCATGTTAGTTCAGCAGTGTCTATTCTACAAAGAGGTAGTGCATTTGAATTCCTCTGTGATAGGCAGGTGTGCAGGGACAGCAGAGATCATGCAAAAAGGTTTTTGTGGTTGTGTTAAAAATTGCTGCAGTACAGGAACACTGCAAGTCAGCATTTCAGTGGTGGGATAATAAGAGTGAGAAACAGATGTCTGCACACACATACAGAGAAATGCAGCACTCGGAGGATGAATTGCTAATCTGTTGATGGGTTAACATGCCTGAGAGGTGCTGCCAAAGCTTCTTTAAGGTCAAGTGACTACACTGGATAGAAATGCAAGATACAGACTGAGAAAACTCAGCTCTTGCAGTCTTGGTTTAATGGCAGAATCACTAGATTTTACAAAACATTGGAGCACATAGATATATCTTTCACCAAGCCCTGAACACACTTTGGCGGCAGTCATCCTAAATAACATACCTAGGATTTTTCTGAAAGTCATTTGGTGATGAATTCTCTTCCATCTGCTCAGTACAACATCCAGATGAATCCAATTATGGGGGTTTTTTGGTTGTTTTTTTGTTGTTGTTGCTGGGCAGACTACTTAGCAGCAAGTAATAAGGTTTCATAGTTTGATAACTTGAATGACTTTACAAGTATAACCCAAACACATAATGCTGGTCTGTAACCTGGGGTGGATGAATGTAAATTCATATGACTATGATATATTAATAAGTGTGAGGCATAAATGGATGCCCCTGGAAAAGTGCCTGTAAACTTTGTTTGTATGAAATTGCTGAACAGGCTTATAAATACAATTAAAAAAAATGTTAAAAAAAGTATTTTATATGAGTGTGGAGCACCATGGATAATGACAAACAAAACTGGCTTTATCACAAATAAGGCAATCCCTCCCTCAGTATAAATTCTAGCTATAGTGTGACTGTCCAAATTTATCAAGTGACTTCTCAAAAATATAATTTCCTATCATTGCTTTTACATTTTCACATGAAAAGACCATCTACCTGAATCTGTTTACACACTCTTAAAAGTGCGCATTTTAACTCACAGTTGGGTCTTCTTCTGAACTATATCAAAAAGTAGATAAATGCCTTAAAAGTTTGCCACCTAGTGTGGCAAGAAGCTCTGATGAAATTATAAGGAGCCCTGTGGCCAGCTTAGCAATTTTGTCATAACAAGACCTTTAGCCGTTGGTTGACAGCATAGCAGAGCCCACTGCTGCAGGATCTGCCATTGCATAACCTAATGCACCTCTCAGTATAGGTTACATTTTGTTCTATCACTTGGATTGAAGGCCCATCATTGGTGACCCTATGAACCAAATTTTTGTCTCTCCACAACTTTCTTTGCATTTTCTAATCACAGGGTAAATATTTTCCTTCCATGCCTTTCTCATCTCAGTTACTAAAACACCATCCTGTCCTACCTCCTCCACTCCAACCACCTTTGATAGCCTTTTAAATTAAAGTGTCTGCAATCCTCTTTATATCCATTGCCCTACTTGTTTTGGCTCTTTCTATGTGAGACTTGTTATTTCTCTTTTTCTCTCACTGCCTCACGTTCAGGTGTTTGCTCCCGGTTCTTTCTCCTTTCGCACGTTTGCCTCCTCTTTCTTTGTCCTACCTTGTTTCTCCGCATCTGAAAATTCTACTGCTGCAGGATGACCTTAACCTCACTGACCTGCAAATCCGTTTCTTGATCAGACACCTCTGTTCTATGTCTTATATTAACTTCCTCAATGGCTATAAAGTCCTCTTCTGCAGGTATTTTGGTGTGAAAGGAAAATCATACGTCACATGTGGTCCAACTGTGGTCTGACTTTTGCCTCAATATAGTAATTTTGGAGGATCTCTCTCATAGATGGGGCATTTATTGCTGGGTGCAGGGCTCGTCAGAAATGAGGCAACAGAAATTTAAAGGACACAGTGGCAGATGTTATACACTGCCCACTCTTTAGCAGCTGCTACTTCAGATAGAACAGCCAGGTGCTTTCATATGACAACCACAGATGACTGATTTATTTGCCAGCACTTGGTCTATCAGCAATTTTTTTTCTGGATTTGAAGAAATCCATGCAATGATCTTTGAAGAACAATATGTAACTTACTCTTTCTCCCACTTTGGAAGAGAGTAAACTTCTGCAATAAATTTGCTCAGTGTACTGTTCTTCCACTGATGCCTCGGCAGAGTTCCATTTGGCAGTTGGTGTAGGGTATGCTGATTCTTTATTGAGAAAAAGGAAGATCAGGAGCACAATAACTTATATCTCCTTTCCTGACACTCCCTGTCTATATGCTGCTTTGGGTTTTAAGCTGTGTGTTATTAGGGTGGCAGGGAGAAAGGAAGAATGTGAATTTTAGCTTTTTTTGGCATTTATCCTTTCAGGTTTTTCTAGATTTTCACTAGAGACCCTTAGTTGCCTCGTCTTTGACTCTGTCAGCTTTGACTTTCTCAGCTGCTCCTGTTTTCTTCCATAACAAAGCCACTGTATAAGCATGAGTACATCCTCATATTTTCACTTAAGAAGGCTTTACAAAATATTTTGTTACAGGTTGGTTGAGATGTTTTCTCTGGATATGTTATTTTGTTGTATTACTGGGGCTTCAATCTATTCTGTTTAGAGGCTTTGGGATATTTGTGTGCGTGTGTCGTTTTTTGCATCCCAGGAAAAAATGCACATATTTAAGACTTGTGCAGAAAAGTATGGTTTTGTCAATTTTATGCCCAAGAAAGCAGTGACTCTTCAGAGCAGTTGAGAATAGGATGAAAATAGTGTCTTTCTACCTTTATAGAAAATCCCTGTAAATATAAATACAAAATGGTAGTTTTGTGGAGTTTGTATACAGGCTTTGATAGCTTAATAGATAGAAAAGTATCTCTTTCCTGCTTAAAAGCTGTGAAGGATGAAGACTTAAAAATACAAAATAAGTTCTTCTCCATTTAAAATCTGTACTGCCTAAAAGACAATATCCAGACACCCCTTTTAGTTTTATTCCCATTGAAATTCTGTGGGTTTTTTTTTTGTTCTCACTGCCAATGAAATCTGACTGCCATTCCAGACCATAAAATAGCAAGGAAAGGAAGGCATTTCCTATAAAATCAATGTGGAAGGTCTCTTTGTCTCTTGTGAGCATCCATTTGTATCAGTCATGCAGAATGTTACTGAAATTGGTGGCATAAAAGCAGAGGTCCTGTCAAGGGAGTATATGAAAGATTTGTTTTCATGGGTGGCTTATTCCCACCAGACACTTTCCATTTAGCTGTAATGATATGAACATTGATAGCTCATTGCCAGAAACACACAAACCTCTGTCATTTGACCTTCATTAATAGCATTAAATGTTTCCAGTATTGATACAGCACCTGCTGGGCTATATCATCGATTTTCTGCATAGATAGCAGTATGAACCAGCAGCAGCCACTAAAGTCTGATTGTTTTCCTCCCACTTTCTCCTCTTCCATCTGAGATGAATTGCCTAGGATCTTCTTAAAACCACAGGAATATCTTTCCTTACCCCTCTGAAACATGTTTCAGGTTTGACACTGGGCTGGTATTTTGCTACCCCTAGATAAGAAAAATTGATGTGGAGAGCCTGGTTCCCTGTACTGCTCCTTGAGCTTGCTGTTAGTATGATTAATGTAAACTTTGCTTTACACCCTCAGTCTTATTTTATCTTTGCAATACAACACAACCTAGTAACAGTTATGTCAAAGCAAATTAATTCCCCAGATATTTTCTAATTTTGAACTTGCACAGAGTGCATTTGGTGAGAGAACATAAGTCTAGGAAGGAATAATACTTATGTCTGTAGAGCAGGATGGGTGGTTGCCATAGTAGCAAACAGCCCACCAAACTGATTCAAAGACAAAGACTGATTTAGGTCAGGGAATAACACTTCATAAAAAAAGAGACTTCTCTGTGACTTGTGATGATTGTTTCATTTTTGTGAATGTAGTTACAATCCATATTGAGAAAATGTCCAACAAGTGTGTTAGGACTTGAGAGCTCTTGAAAACTGTGAAGAACCTACACTCTGGGCAGCTCTAGTGTCAGCTGTAGAAAAATGTGGATAAAGCGATGATTTCTCACTTGTTGTATGTTATTTATAAGTTCCCTCCTCTCTAACTGAAGGAAAAAAATATTCCCAAGACATTACATGAGTGTTGGCCCCTGCTAGAAGTTGGACGAGCTCATGCTGAAATGTTTGTTTGCTCTAAATTGTGGGATTGCCTGCTTGCCTCTCAGAAATGTCAGTGGTATTTTTGGTGGTTATTCACGCGCGCGCATGTGTGTGCGTGTAGACAAATTTTAAGGAGATTCTGGAGAAATTAAGTTGAGTCACAGTGAGACCAAAATGGTTCTGATTAAATACCCCCGCACACACACCTATTTGTATAAGTCTAGAGTTGTGAGTACTGAGGATTTATTGATTGTCTTCAAACTTACTGTGGTTTGGAATGCAGGGGTTAGTTCTGGCTTTGTGCTACTAAGCACTGCACTTGTGAGTAAGAAGGAGGATGTCCAGTAAAAAAGGCTCCAGCTCCTGAGGATTTGTCTGTGATGTGGCAGCCACTGCGCCATGGCATGAAGGTCTTGTGCCCACAGTTCAAGGCAGAGGTAAATAAATGGGATTGATGAAGCCTCAGCAGTGATGTATGAGTTATGGAATTAGGTAACCTCCATTATAGGGAAAAAATAAAGTCGATCCATTTAGATTGCAGAAGGGAAGATTAATGAATGTCTTGGTCAGTCTTTTTAATTGAATATTTACATGGGGAATAGAAACTTAATAAGAAGGGCTCCTCACTCTGCCAATCAAAATTACAGCAGTAATTGAGGGAAGTTGAAGCTAGAAAAATTCTGATGAAAACTCTATACACAGTTTGGGCAATGATGAAGTTAATCACAGGAATAATTTGTAAATTCCTCCTTGAGATGCTCCATCATGGAAAGTTTCACACTGAGACAGTAGACTCCTCTAGAACACATACTTTGTATTAAGTCCTTGTCACAGAAATCAAGATGATAGGGCTCAAAATCATGGTATGCTATTTACAGACGTAGGGTTAGACTCTTCTCAGCTCATGTCCCCAAAGTCTGCTTGTTCACACTGCTCTACAAACCAAAAGCAGCCAGCACAGCACAGATGAAGACATCCAGCAGCTTGGCTGGAAAATCCGGCTTTGGAGAGGTTTCTTGATCTAGTTCAGCTTCCTTGCCAACTTAACCTCTGCTCAAGTTGAAAGGAAACACATCTGTTATGGAGACATTTTTGGTTTTTATTTAAGCTAAAAACATCTGCCAGTTACTTTTGAGGCTCCAGCTACTAACTTGGGTTACGGTGACTCAAGCCCTGCTGACAAACAGCAGTGAATTTAGGCCTGGTTGACCTGGTCTAGTGTCAAATTACTGATGTAATGTGCAAGCTGTGTGTCTTATTCTATCTTATTAACTGTCCCTACAACCCTCAGTGCCACATGCTGCTTCTTTTTAGTAATTTAGTAATTTATTAGTAATTATTCCTCCTTCCATTTTTGTAGCATGACATGACTGTGGTGTACCTTTCCATATGCATGCATAATAGAAATACAGATTGTATGAAGACTTATTTCTTAGATACTGTATTTTCATAAGAGCGGTATCCCTTAGTGCTATTCTCTTTAGTAGCATGAATACAAATTCGACCTAAAATTTCCACTGAGAGCAGAGGATGCCAATTGAGAGCACTCCCAGTTTAGTTATTTCCTTGTCCCTGCCCTCCACAAAATTTATCTGTGAGTGCTCAGTTAATGTGGTGAATTTTGTGGTTTGATACAATTGCCTGGACTTCCTACTTCTTGCTAGCAGTCTTCCTGTCTGCAGACTTTCTCCCATGGTGCAAGGATTTTGAAAAATGGTGCCTTCCTACAGCATCTGTGGTGACAGCTGAAATGTGAGATTACCACATGAAATGTCAGCCTCTATATTTTATCTAGTAATCAGTTATAGTGGTGAGTCCTTCATTTATATGTACTAACTCCTGGCTCTGTTTATTAATTTTTACTTTATCAAACAAAAATATAAAGTTCTTAAAAAGAAAACAAAATAAAAGGCAGGGTGGAAGGTAAATGAAGTGGCTGAAAAACTAGAGCTGTGAGTTGATATTGCTTTTCACTGCTGTTTCCACCTCTTCTTTTCCCAGATTTAAGGATTATTACAAGAATAAGTAATGTTTGATACTAAGGCACTTTCCTAAATTTAAATCATACTGGGGAACCAAATACTTATCCATATTTACTGATACTTGAGCTAAGGTATCACTAGATTGCCCATTCCCCACCTCACCCCAGCCCAAAAAAAAAGCCACCACCACACACACAGACCAATGTAATGCTTATTCCTTTGGAATGAATGTATTCCCTATTCTAAAAAAAATCTGACAAACACACTCTTGGCAGGTGAGGGAAATGGCTATGCAGAAATGATGCCAGGCTCAGCAGCCTGTCAATCTGGAGAACACAGTCTCTTCCTTGACCTGCTCAGCATTTCTTCCCTAAATCCCTTTAATTTTTTTTTTTGGGGGGGTGTTGTTTTTGTTTGTTTGTTTTTTTACAAAGACTTGGAGTAGAAAGGTGTGTGATTAGTATCCTCTGCCTCTGGTAGGGTGATTGGTTTGGTGAGAGCTCTCACTACTCTCATCTCTGTGTCCCATATCCTGTGCTTCAAATATCTTCTTTGCCATCTCAAGTCATTCTCTCAAAACTGTTTATTATAGTTATTAATGAAAGAGATGCCATTGAACTATTGGCTCAGTGAACACTGGAAACATCCTTTTTGGGGATGATTTTACTCACATTACTTAGCCTATGGGTATATCAAATCTTTTCAGTTCTTGAGACTCACTAGCCATCTCCCTGTCATTGCTGTGTTTACTGTCTATGAGCAATAATTTATCCCTTTACCTGGGCCTGCTCAGTCCTTGTTACCATATCCTGCCTTTCATTTGTTATAGTAGGTGAGAGAAACAACATTGTAAAAAAATTTGTTTCAGCTCTGTGATCAGAGTTCCTGCAAGGCATTAGGTGTTTATCAATTGACTACAGTTATTGTTGTGGCAATTGAAGAGCCACCCTTAATCCTGACAGTGAATAATTCCGGTCTTCTTTTTTTAACATGCTATTTGTTTGGCTCTGTCCCTTCTCCATCTCTTGGGAAAAAAAAAAGAAAAAAGAAAACCACCTGCCTGTAGAGCAGGAAGAATCAACAGCAGTTTTTAAAAATTCCTAAAGAACTTTTAAGTAAACTCACTCTCTACAGCAAGTTTTCAGCCATTACCCTGGGGATGATGGGATGAGTTGGAAAGCTTCCATGAAGGTCTGGTAAACTAAGGGGAAAAAATACTCATTTCTTCTAATATATGGGTAAGTCATGCAAGCATGAGATTTTCTCTCTGTGGGGAAAATTACCTGTCCACAAAAGCAGTATTCTAACATTTGAAATTGAAGAATAGGGATTTAAAGCTTTATCACCAAGATCATTTTCTCTATGCTGTTAAGCTTGAAAGACACTTAACATAACTCAAGTTATAAAGTACTCTTCGGCTGATGATGGTTTAGGCAATCTCACCCTTTCATTTCAGATGCAGCTTGTACATTGTGTTAGGCAAATTGTATGTGTGTTATGTTAAGTGTTAGATCTCATGACCCTCTGTCCCATTGATATGTATCAATGACATAAACCAATGACACACAGCTGAGAAACTCGAAAAACCCAGTTTTTGTGGGGACAAAACATCCTGCAATATCAAGTCCTTTCTAATTCTGTCTAAAACCGATACAGTTCCAAACCTATGTGACGCAGCCCGCGGGAAAGAAGGGTTGGTCCACTCCAGCGGCAGAGCAGTGCTATGCCTCGGCTAGCTGAAGGGCTGCGGCATGCACTCCGGGCCCGGGGAACTGTGGCGCAGGAGAGAAAAGATCACGCAGGCACACAGCACCCAGGACCAGGTGGGAGTGAACTTTATTGACAGGGAGGCAGCCCCTTTTATAGGATCTGCCAGGGAAGGATCTGGAAAAAGGGAGGGGTTTAACAAATATGGTAAGGGGAGGTGGGAACATGACCAAACTTGGAGTGTAGAGGAGGAGAAAGGGGAGGAGTTTGGCAACCAGGGGTAACAGTGGAAGAACTTACAATGAACAGGGGATTATAATAAATTTAAACAGAACTGTCTAAATTGTTCTTAAAGCGATTATACAACTCCATGTCTCTATCTCCATCTTTATAATGGGTTCCCTCAAGACATAATAAAAAAGTGTGGGGGAAATTACATATTGCGGATAAGACTTGAGTCTCCTGGGATGTCTTTCAGGAAGCTTCCTTCTTAAGCACTAAATGCACTTGTCAAGTATTGGACTAACAGAAAAGATGTTACTGATGCTTTCTGAGAATTGATTGTTTGTGGTGTCTATCAGAATACTCTGTAGGAAAGCTTTGACTAAGTGCAAGAAGCCAGTGAGCCAAAAAATGAGGTAATATGGGGAAACTGGGATATTAAAAGAAACTGTCAGAATCCATGAGCTTGGTTATTTAAATTACTCACGGGTTTCATTTGTTGAGCTTTTTTCTTCTGATTCTAGAACNTTCGCAGCCATGGCCATGTTGGAGAAGCAAGAAGTCAATTGGCGCTCTGTTGAGCAGGGTTTCGTGTTTCTGTTGTTGTGTGTCCTTTAAAAGATCTGCCAATGCTTCACTAGTTGCATTGACTTCTTTCTCCAGCCAACACCCCATGTGCGAAATGACAGAAAGGGCGTGAGCAGTTCCAACGGGAGCGAAAATGGGTGCAAAAAAGTTCCCAGTCTTGGACCAGATGTCCAAGGAGGGATCGCAATCCCGTGGAAAATGGATAAAAGAGTGTCCTGGGGGTGGCACCACTGGGGTGCGGCGCGATCTTTTAGATTTCGCCGAATTTTCAGGGAAAGAATGAACGAGGCCAGATTTCTTAGGATTAAAAAGGGCCAACTTCCCATATGTGCACGGTCCCCCCAGCGGAAAAGCCGGGATGGCGGACCAAGCCCGATCTCCACAGATGAGGAAGTATCCGTATGGGAGTCGTCGAGGGACTGGGACTCGTTCCGTGGGGATTTTTGTAGGATGGACACACCAGTCTGAGGTTTTGTAAATCGAATTAAAGGGATTAACATTGAAATGAGTAGGTTTAATTGTGACAACCCAATCATAATAAAAGCAATGACTGGTAGGGGAGGATCCTAGCAATTTGATCTCTTGGGGTTCAGTGTCTGGGGAGTTCTTGGTGTCTACCGACCTGTTCGCTGATACTCTGAATAAACAAGTTTGGAAGGGGTTTCGGGCATCCTCATTATAAAGACAGAGAGAGTCTGTCTTGGCTGCCTTGGCGAGCTTGATCCAGATGTTATCTCGTCCACGAAGCATCCACTTGGGCGCTTCATGGCTTGGCAGGGTCCATTCTCCGTCATCTGTTTTTCCGTAGGCACCAGCTAGGAGGATCACGATGGTTGTGATGGTGTAGAGCCATTTGATGGTGTTGTTGGTTCCCCCTTCCATGGCTTGATCCTTTTTGCCGGCACCCACTGCGGTCCTTTGTCTGTAAGAATGCAAGCGTGCCCTCTCCCCCACGTTATGAGTGGGAGAGGGCCCGTCCGTTGATTAGTTATGGCATCTCGGTACATGATTTGTGCTTTAATGTCGGTGGGGTTTTCTGATTTAGAACAAAAATGTTTTTGAAAAGAGGGTAAGTGATTGTCATAACGATTCAGGAAATTTAGCACATACATCATCTTCTGCAGAATTTCGTGGGGGGTGAGACCCTGATTCCCCCTTTTTTGTTTTTTTATTGTGTTTTTGATGGTCTGATGTGCTCTCTCCACGATTGCTTGGCCTTGCGGATTGTGAGGAATGCCTGTTTTATGTTTTATGCCCCACAGAGCAAAGAAGTCTCGTGTCCTTTGCGCGACATAGGTTGGCCCATTGTCTGTTTTTATTTCTGCTGGAACACCCATGTGCGCAAAGGCAGCAGTGAAATGCCTGATGACATCCTTGCTTTTTTCCCCAGAGTGACATGTTGCAACAATGAACTTTGAGAATGTGTCAATTGACACATGTACATATTTGAGTTTGCCGAATTCGGGAATATGAGTTACATCGGATTGCCAAATTTGGAGAGGTTCTAACCCTCTTGGGTTAGTGCCTTCCGCCGGAACTGGTGTTAAAAGCTGGCAGTCCGGACAAGACCGAATTATTAACTTAGCTTGTGCCAATGTGAGACCAAATTGATGCTGCAACGCTTTGGCGTTTTGGTGAAAAAAGGAATGAGCAAGTCTGGCTTGCTCAAACCTCTGTGGGACTACTGCAAGACCTGCAAGGGAGTCTGCACGGCGATTCCCCTCCACCACAGGACCAGGCAATGATGTATGAGAGCAAAGGTGCATGATGTGGAACGGGTGATCTCGAGTGTTGATTAAAAACAATATTTGTTTAAACAGAAAAAACAGTTGTTGATTGTTAATTTCCTTGAGAATTGAATTTTCAGCGTGGGAGACAATGTATACGACATATCTTGAATCCGATATTATGTTTAATTTATGATCTTGAAAACGGTGAAATGCGCGATAAACTGCGTGTAGCTCAGCGATTTGAGGAGAACCGGGGACTTTTTGGATATCATGTAGCCAATCTTCGCCTGATGGCCAAGTAAAGACCGAATTACCCGTTCTCCCGGAGCCATCTGTAAAAACAGTGTTGGCATCCTTCAAAGGAATTTTAGAGAAATTGTTTTTAAGCCGAATTAGTAGTTGTGATAATTGTTGGAGGAATTTATTGGCAGGTAAATGAATAGAAATTTTTCCGGCGTAATTTGCTAACGCTGATTGAACATGTTCGCTGGCAACGAGCAGTTGATCGAGCATTTCATGTATTGTAGGTAGGTAGATTGTACATGGGTCTCCACCTATGAGCTCCCAGCACCGAACTCTGCTTTTAAAAATTAGCCTGGACAGCATTTCTGGGAAGGTAACTAATGTTTTTGAAGATTGATTAGACAGGAAAACCCACTCCCAAACATTAAAATCATGATTGGTGTTATAAAATTGTCCAAGAATGCCAAAGAGCTGGACTTCTCCTTTGAGAATACAGAGTGAGGTTGGCTGATTAAGTAGGCGTCGGTTGGTCTGTCTGTTAGAAATGTAGTGTTGCACTTGATCCAGTGCTCTCTCTGCCTCAGAGGTCAATCGTCTTGGGGATGTTAGATCAGGATCCCCTTTTAAGAGTGTAAAAAGAGGCTTTAGGTCATCCGTGGAAATTCCCAGGGCTGGCCGAACCCAATTGATGGTGCCTAATAATTTTTGCAGGTTGTTCAAGGTAAAAATGTTACGATCAATGACGACCTGCTGTGGCATGATGTTAGTTTCTGAAATTTTCCAGCCTAGGAATTTCCAGGGAGCCTGCAATTGGATTTTGTCCTCTGAGACAGAGAGATTGTGTTTTTGTAATGTTTCTAGAGTGTGCTTTAGGGTTGATTGAAGGATGACTGTATCATGATAACAAAGTAGAATGTCAGCCATATAGTGAAAGATAATAACTTGTGGACGGAGCTGCCTAATCGGAGTCAAAATTTGGGCGACATATTGTTGGCAAAGAACAGGGGAGTTCTTCATCCCCTGGGGTAGGACCTTCCATTGGAAGCGTCTACAAGGTTCAGCTTGATTAATCGAGGGCACTGTAAAGGCAAATTTGGGACTGTCTTCTGAATTTAACCGAATCTGAAAGAAGCAGTCTTTTATATCAATAATTATTACAGGCCAATTCTGAGGTAACATCGTCGGTGAGGGCATTCCAAACTGGAGTGCCCCCATCGGCTCTATCACCTCATTAATTTTACGAAGGTCGTGGAGAAGTCGCCAATTTCCAGACCTTTTTTGGATAATAAACACTGGGGAGTTCCAGGGGCTTGTAGAAGGCTGTATATGGCCTTGTGCCAATTGCTCATCCACTAATTGGTTTAAGATTCGCAGTTTCTTGGCCGGGAGAGGCCACTGATCTACCCAAACGGGTTTTTTGGTCAGCCAATTGAGTTTGGGCGGAAGCTGCTCATCAGTGGCCAATTTTAAAAATTTGTAGAAATTTGAAGGCCCCATTGGGATAAAACATCCCTTCCCCATAAAGTGACTGGCAAACCCAGTATGTACGGCCGAACTGTTGCGAGACGCCCATGGGGTCCAGAGATGGAAATGGCCTCGGTACTCTGGCGCGGAGCCTGAGTACCTCCTACCCCAGAGATGGTTGCCAATGCTGTCTCTGTACCCCACCTGTCTGGCCAATCCTTCGTCGCAATAATGGTCGAATCTGCTCCGGTGTCAACCAACCCTTTGATCTGGATCGTGTGGTCGTGTCCTGGAAAAGAAATTAGACATGTGAGTGTCGGTCGGGCTTCTGATATTAATTGAGCCCAATTAACACTCACGACATCTGTCACAGCGGAATCCGAGAGTTGTGAAACGGACAGTAGCTGCGCTATAGACTCCTCGGAGGAAATGATGGTAGGTGGGCTAGAAAGGTAAATGGAAAAACTAATTAAATCCGGGAATGCAAATTGAACCCATTGAGGTGGGACAACTAAACCTTTAGCTGCTCCTTCTCGGGAGGACATCAACAGGTATAGTTCGGCTGAGGAGACTGGAGATGAGGGTTTGGCTGAAATGTAATGAAAAGAAGAGGTTAAAATAACATTGCTAGTCATGGGGAATAAACGAATCCATTGCGCGGTTACAGGTCCGTCTCCACTTGATGGAGCATTGGAGTGGAATTGTGGTGAGCAAGTTGTTGGAGCGGGAGGGACTTGGGTGTCGTCGCGCCCCTCCGCATGGCGCTCTTCACCCCGTTTCCCTGCTCCATGGGTAGATGTTGTGCCGAGGTCCATTGTCTCCTAAGATTAGGAGGTGTTTTTGGCGGCAGAGGGTTTCCATCTGGCCCGAATTTGGATCTACAATCGCGGGTCCAGTGGAGCCCTTTATGACACCTTTGGCAGGGATAGGGTGGCAGCTGAGGCGGTTTGCCGTGTAACTTGGGACAATCCTTGACAAAATGGTCTGGCCCCCCACAATGGTGACAAGCTGGTGGCTGCTTTATCTGCTTTGCGGCTTCCTCAAAGGCAGTGGCGAGCATTTCCACCTTTTGCTTCCTGGAGCCGACATCTCTACAGGCCTCGACCATGTCAAGGAGGGTAGGATCTTTTAAAGATTTTAAAATGTCCCGACATTCTTCATTCGCCTTTTGAACTGCTCGTTTTTGGAAAAGTTCATCCCTTGCCTCTTGGTTAGTGATCTGTTTGTTAATGGAGTCTTTTAATCGGTTGGCGCAGTCTAGAAAAGGCTCCTTTACCCCTTGATAGATTAATGTGAAAGATGGTACTGGGGCTGAAGCGTTCGCCACATCTTTTAAAGCTTTTAATGCTATGTCTTTGGCCTTGTCTAATTGCTCGGTTGGCATGCAAGCTTGCTGTTTGTTACCAGCCCATGGACCCTCACCGTACAAGCGGTTCACCAGGTCCATGACTGGAGCACCTTTACTGGAGAGGAGTTGGTTGGCATGTTTTGTCACAGCCACCTTCCATGATGTTTCAAACATAGACAGTTGGGCAAGTGACAAAAGGGCCTTGGCAATGGTTCTTATATCGTTAGGCGTTAAGGTGTAGGCCGAAAATAAAGACTCCGGTAATCCTAAAGTAAAAGGGGAGTTTAAACTATATTGGTCTATGGCTTTCTTGATATCCTTCAATATCGGATAACTTAAAAGGTTGCCATATGGCTCGATTGTTTTCTTCAATAAAAACTGGGAATGTGGAAACGAAATCAAAATCGGCCGACTCCTCTGCCTGTCGGCGTGCTTTGGCCCAAATGTTACTAGCCCAAGCAGGCTGTGGTTCGCTGTCCGAGTCAGTGTCTGTTAAGTCCGGTGTAGTGTCATGTAGGCCAGTGGATTGGCCATGGGTGGCGCCATGTTGCCGGATATTGTGGGTGGGGGTTCCATGGGCGCCGCCATTTTGAAGGTGCTTGGCCACTCCCCTTTTCCGGGGCGGGGTCACTGAGGTGGGAGTGGAGGGGGGCGTGTCGAGTGTGCGGTGACGATGATGTAATGCGGCACGGGAATCAGAGTCCACGGCGCCATTTTGTGATATTGAAGGGCCCTTTTTGTGTCCGCCATTTTGTACTCCGTGCCCGACGCCGTTTTTCGCGCGACTCGACTTCCCGCCCTCATGTTTCGCGCCTAACTTTTCCCGCGATCCGCCATTTCCCGCTGGTCGAATGGGAGAAGGAGAAGGAGAAGGGGACGACGAGGACGACGACGAGCCGCCATTTTGATGGTCTTTCTTGCGCCCGCCATTTTTAGATCATTCGTGGCGCAGTTTTAATTTCCTTTCTTGATCGGTTAGATGTCCCCATATGAGTCTCCAGGCTATTAACAACTTAGAAGCAGTTTTTACACCCCTCTCATTTTGTTTCCGTAATTGCTTTCCAATTAAATCCCATTCCTGGGTGGTGATTTCACTTGGGAGAATTTTTACGTTATTTGCGAGCCAAATCGCAAGATATTTGACAGATGTTTTATCATATTGGTGGGGGTTGCTTCTAAGGATAAATTTTAAATGATGGTATACGTCCTTCTCCGGACGGGAGAGGCGGATTCCCATTGTTAGTTGGCGATAAAATAAATTTCTTGGGGATTGGGACGAGTAGGGAGGTTAGTGGGAGATTAAATCAGTCGCTCACCTCTGGCGTTCCACGCTCTGGG
>VZRE01000769.1:0-81046 GCA_013396775.1 Cephalopterus ornatus
GCTGGTGGGAGATGTGGTAGTTGGAGGCCATCTAGGGCACAGCGATCATGAAATAATCGAGTTTTCAATACTCGGGCATGCAAGGAGGGCCATCAGTAAAACTTCTACCCTGGACTTCCGAAGGGCAGATTTTGGCCTACTCAGAAAACTGGTTCAGAGGGTACCTTGGGAAACAGCCCTTGAAAACAAAGGGGTCCAGGAGGGATGGACATGCTTCAAGAATCAAGTCTTGAATGAACAAGAGCAGGCTGTACCAGTGTGCCAAAAGGCAAGCCGGCAGGGGAGACAGCCAGCCAGCCTGGCTGAACAGGGAGATTTTGAAGGAAATTAGGATAAAAAAGAGAGATTACCAACTATGGGAAAAAGGCCTAGCTACTCATGAAGAGTTTAGCAATATAGTTAGGTCATGTAGAAAGAAAATTAGAGAGACAAAGGCACAATTTCAACTCAATCTTGCCACTTCTGTTAAGGATAACAAAAAGTGCTTCTACAAATACATCAATAGCAAAAGGAGGGGCAAGGTAAACCTCCATTCTTTGTTGCACATGGCGGAGAGCATAGTCACCAAAGATGAGGAAAAGGATGAGGTACTTAACACCTTCTTTGCCTCAGTTTTCAACAAGAAGACCAGTTGTCCTGAGGACAACTGGCCTCTGGAGCTGGTAGACAGAGACAGGGAGCTGAATAGCCCCCCTGTAATCCAGGAGGAAACAGTATGCGACCTGCTGAGCCACTTGGATCCTCACAAGTCTATGGGACCAGATGGGATCCATCCCAGGGTGATGAGGGAGCTGGTGGAAGAGCTCTCCAAGCTGCTCTCCATCATTTACCAACAGTCCTGGCTCACTGGGGAAGTCCTAAATGACTGGAAGTTGGTGAATGCTGTGCCGATCCACAAAAAGGGCTACAAGGAGGAGCCAGGAAACTACAGGCCTGTCAGCCTGACCTCAGTGCCTGGCAAGGTTATGGAGTAGATCATCCTAAGTGCAATCTCACAACAGTTACAGGATGGACAGCCAGCAAGGGTTTAGGAAGGCCAGGTCCTGTCAGACCAACCTGATCTCCTTTTATGATCAGATGACCCGCCTGGTGGATGAGGGGTAGGCTGTGGATGTGATCTATCACAAAGCCTTTGACATCATCTCCCACGGCATACTCCTGAAAAAGCTGGCAGCCCACGGCTTGGACAGGGTCACTCTGCAGTTGCGGGGCGGGGGGCGGTGTCAATCAGCTGGAAGGCAGGAGGGCTCTGCAGAGGAACCTGGACAGACTGGAGAGCTGGGCTGATTCCAACGGGATGAGGTTCAACAAGGCCAAGTGTCGGGTCATGCACTTTGGCCACAACAACCCCATGCAGCACTACAGGGACAGAGGGGCTGAAGAGCAGCCAGGCAGAAAGGGACCTGGGAGTTTGGATTGACAGGAAGCTGAACATGAGCCAGCAGTGTGCCCAGGTGGCCAAGAAGCCCACTGGCATCCTGACCTGTATCAGGAGCAGTGTGGCCAGCAGGACCAGGGAAGTGATTCTTCCTCTGTACTCAGCACTATTTAGGCCGCACCTTGAGTACTGTGTCCAGTTCTGGGCCCATCAGTTCAGGAGGGATAGTGAGGTGCTGGAGCAGGTCCAGAGAAGAGAAACAAGGCTGGTGAAGCACAAGTCCTGTGAGGAGAGGCTGAGGGAGCTGGGGTTGTTTAGCTTGGAGAAGAGGAGGCTCAGGGGAGACCTCATCACTCTCTACAACTCCCTGAAAGGAGGTTGTAGCCAGGTAGGTGGTGTTGGTCTCTTCTTCCAGGCAACCAGCAGTAGGACAAGACGGCACAGTCTCATGAGAGCAGAGTGGAGGGGGTTAATTATCTCACTTGATGTGCTGATCATGTGTATTGGGTTTGCATTACAAGGTTCTGGGAGCAGTGCAGACTATAGGAGTGGCTTCCCTGAGAAGCTTTTAGAAGCTTGCCCCCTTTCCAACAGGGCCAATGCCAGCCAGCTCCAAGACAGATCCATCACTGAGCAAGGCCGAGACAATCAGCAGTGGTGGTAACACCTCTGTGATAACATATTTAATAAGGAAAATATTATTGCACAGAAGTAATTGTGGCCAGAGAAGAAAGGAGTGAGAAGATGTGAGAGGAACAACTATGCAGACACCAAGGTCAGTGAAGAAGGAGGAGGAAGAGGAGGAGGTGCTCCAGGAGTCGGACGATACTGCAGCCCATGGTGAAGGCCACAGCAAGGCAGCTGTGCTGCTGCAGCCCATGGAGGTCCACAGCGAGGCAGAGGTCCATCTGAAGCTTGGGAAGGACCCCATACCTGAGCAGGTGGAAAGCAGCCTGAAAGAAGGCTGTGACCCTGTAGGAAGCCCATGCTGGAGCAGACTCCTGGCAGGGACCTGCAGGCCCATGGAGAGAGGAGCCCATGATAGAGTAGGTTTCCTGGTAGGACTTGTGACCCTTTGGGAGACCCGTGCTGGAGCAGGTTTTTCTTGAAGGCCTACACCCCACGGAAAGAACCTATGCTGTAGGACCCCCATCCTCCATCTCAGTGCACTGCTGGGGGGAAGAGGTAGAGCCTAGGAAGGAGGGAGGGGTAGCAGGAAGGTGTTTTTAAGGTTTGTTTTACTTCTTATTATCCCGATTTTATTTTGATTCGTAAGTGGAATCAAATATCAATTTATTTTGATTCGCAAATGGAAATGTCACTGTCATTTTGCCTGTGACAGTAATCGATGAGTGATCTCTCACTGCCCTTATCTCAACCCATGAGCCTTTCATTTTGTTTTCTCTCCTCTGTCCAGCTGAGGAGGGGAGTGATAGAGTGACTTTGGTAGGTGCCTGGCATCCAGGAAGGGTTAAACCACCCCATCATGTTTCTTTTCATGAAGCAGGAATGTCAAGGACAAATACTTGAAGTTTGTTTCCTCCCCAGGGCAGATGATGGTGGGAGGCTCACTGCTCAGCCTGGTGCCCACTCAGCAGAAGCACCTCTGCCTCTGGAGCTGCAGCAGTGTCAGCTGCACCCTCAAGCATCACCATATCACCACTGCTCACAGGCCAAACTCAAAAGAGCTCAGCCAAGCCGTGGTTTTCGGTCATCCAGAAAATAGTAGAGGGCTTGCTGAAGAAACAAGCAGGGATTAGTCATCTAACAAACAGGAGGTAAGGATCAGCCTCCAAACATGAGCCTTTGCCTCTGAGGTCACTGCATTTAGAGCCTGTATGTGTCTTCATTCACATAAAACACTGAAGTTCTTGAGAGCAATGTTGCAATGTCTGTTCTCCTGAGGGGAATTCCTAAACGGATTTTAACTGTACAGAGAATTCCTTGGCATGAATTCTTTTTTAATGCCTCCTCAGACCTGTTACTTGTCTTCTCCCCTTTTTGTTTCCTGTCAAATTTTAGGCTATACCATAACTAATAACTAAAAAAGTATAATTCCAAGGGACATGTACTATTGCTGAACAAATATGTTTTAACAATATGGTCTGTTCATAGACATTTCACAAAGAGGCAAATACGGTAAAATTATTTAAATAAACTCTTCAGTGCTAATTAAGGTTTAGACTGCTATGCTCTTGGATCCTCTGAGCAGCAAGTTCCTTTGTAACTTATCCCATTGATTTTGGTGGAATGATCAGCTCTGGTACGATTTGCAATATAAAGATATTGCCAAACAATAGAAAAGAAATATAATTTGACAGCTTGACCCAGTATCTTTGTTTCTGGCCATAGGCTAGAAGGACCTGAAAAGATGTACTTATTCTCATGAGCTATAAAGCAAGTTTCTTTGCTAATGTCTTGAGTATGTTTATAAGCTTACACCAAGTGTTAAGAAGCTGCAGTTAAACTACTTAATATTGCATTCTTCTCTACACTTGGCCAGCCTTAGAAGTCCGTGAAAACCGTGTCCATAGGTCAGCTGGGATGCCTGATGTGCATCTGTGTATATAAGGGACATGCTGCCTCTGATAACAGCAGGGTTATGTCTGCTAGCTACAGGGATTTGTGCAGCCTGAACTAAGCAGGCAGCGACAGAATAGAGACAGAAGGCTAATTCCAGATACTGGCTGACAGTTATTTTCTCTCAATTCCTACTTAAATCACTTTGGTTAAAAACTATCGAAACCATTTATTTGTATTTTGCTTAGCAAGGATTTGTTTTCATCAAAACTGGAGCCAAAATTCAGTTGGTCACATTTGGTTTGTTAGAAGCCCACATGGGGACACTGCTGCAATAAATCTGCCTGCTTTTGAGACAGATCAGGATTGAAGTGATATAAAAGTATGGCTAGTTGCAAAATCAGAACTTTTTAAGAGACTTCTTCAAAAGGTGCAGGTATTTACAATTAGTCTGCAGCACAGTGAAAAACAGTGGTCTTGCAGGTTCCAGCAGCAAGATCTGCTCATCCCTCTTACATTTTCCCTGTATGACAAATACATATTGTCAAGAAGAAAAACAACAACAAAAAAAAACTCTTCAAAAATTCAGAGGAATGAGGTTTACATTGACCGTTAATGTTCCCTGTTGCAGATGCAAACATAATTAATGTAATCTAACACATCTTGAAGTAAACTAATGTGCATACAGATATAAACAACAATTCCAGTCTTTTAAAGAGTGCAAATCTGGTGCTTATTAGAACAGTTCATAATCACTCCTATTTCAAGTTCTGCATGAGAATGTGCTGTAATGAGGAATTTAAAATTTTCTAATTAGACATGATTTTATAAAACAGACATAATTAAAATGGTGAGGATTACACAAAGAAGGATGAGAAAACATTGTAAAACAGACAGAAAGGAAGAAAAAGGGTATAAATAAGGAAAAAATAAACACAAAGCATTGCTGATGTATCAAATTTATCCTTCATAATTTGAAGTGTACTGCAGTTTTCAATTTGACAGTGCAAAAAAGCTACCATCAAACATTTTTTATAACTTTATGCTAGCATAAGTAGATTCATACTGACAATTTTATTTGATTAAAGGATGCTTACTAAGCTTTGGAGTTTATTTTCATAAGTTTTAGCACTTCAGAACAGGAAATTGCGGTCTACAGACCATCACTGTTATAACTGATCAAAACACATAGATAATAGTTCTTAGCTGTAGAGCCATTGCAGAGCTATTTACCCTGATTTGTATTCAATGAGAGATTGGACCAAATAAAAGTATTTTCTATATATTTTGAAGAAGGAGGGTGATGTTCTTCTGCTAAAAGACAGGAAGGGGGAAGAAGCTGACTCTACAGTAAATATTTCTTCCTCTTCCACTGTGCAGTGTGGGTGCCAGGTGGGATGCTGAAGCCTTGTTTGTTCCCCAGCAATGCACAAAAAACACTCTACAGAACAGTCTATTTGAGGATGAAGGTGATGGAAGACGATTAACCCTTGTTAGCAGGATACATTGCACCCCAAGGGAAGAGGGGTCTGATTTCCTTCTTTTTAATGCATTTAGGAAGATGAGTTAATTTTGCCTTTGTAGTTTTAACAGAGACATTTTAAAAGCCTTGGGAATGAAGCTTTAGCTGGGAGACTCATTTTGGTTTATGTTGTCACAGAACCAACTGATTTTCGCCAATGGTTTAAGCAATTTCCAGGCTGTAACAAGGGATGCCACACATTAGCTAGATACTGAGCAAGCGCCTCTCCAAAGAGTTGCTACATTTCCAAATGCTCCATACCAGTGGGAGAAATTCAAGGAAGTACATATGTTGCTTGTAGTTTCCACAATATTTTGGGTGTGACTGACTAGATTCATATGTTCCCGTATTTCACCAGCAGATAAGTATTGGACTCAGAAACAATTCACCCTATCAATATGAAAGTGATGTGCGAAGCCAAGAACGCTATTACTTAAGTTCTTGCCAACTACCCTTGATCAATAGATGAAGGTCAAGTCACTCAGACTCATATATCTATTTCTGATCAACCAGTTCTAGCTGCAAAGCTGGGAAATTGTTTATCACTTAGGAGCTAATCTGCATATATTAAAAGAGCAATGTTCCTCTTTACTGATAAATAAATATCCATCAATGTTGCAAGTGATAATGTTTATTTTGTGAGGATTTATTGTCTTGACTAAATCTATGAATGATAGCAAAGAGAAAGCATGTCAAAATCCATCCAAAAGTGAACTTGTTGAGTAAAAGGATCTTAGTTTTGATGCATTTGTTCAGCAAAAAATTACTAATATAATGCTAATATAATTACTGATATCATAACAGATAAAATCTGCCTTTCTTCTTCCTCTTGCAAATAAAGATAAAACAGCTTGCTTTGAAAGAGGTCTGAAATCTGACTAAAAATTAAAATAATAGCCAAACCATGACCTTCTGAGAGAAATTAAAAAGATATGGAAGAAAAGATTCTTTCCTTATTCATACTGTAGTAGATAAAAAATAAAGACAATTGACATTACAGTAATTTTACTCACGACAAGGATATAGAATTTCATGAAACAAACTCACTAGCAGCATCATTCTCCATCTGCAAGCTTCTTATCTTCAGCTTCAACAGAAATGCAATTTCTATTTGGATCTGGTACTGATACTGGTTAAAGTGTAAGCAGTAGCAAAGGCCACAGGTTTCTAATGTGCAGCATTGTCCAAAGGATTACTTCACTTTCAGTGGTCAGATCTTTTGGATTGTCTAGTTCTGTGTGTGACTGCACCAACCTTCATCACAGAATGCAGGAGTACCATCAGTTTGTGCTCCATCTTCATCATGTTAGGGATGCTCTTTCAGGTCATCTCTCTTCTTCAGAGAAGGAAGATGAAGTCTCAAAAGAAAAAAAATGTCTCAAGTTCGTCAGGCTCTGCTTTTCTACTTGGCTCTGCAAACGCTGCAGCAGAGAAGATGGCCATGTTCACACCACTGTCCTGTTAGAGTTGGGTTTGTGTCTTCACACTTCTTTTGAGGTCAATCACACATGAATGCTGGTGAACAGTGAGGCCTGCTCACTCCTCAGTGTCAGAGGTAGGATTAGTTTAAAGCAAAGAGGCTCCATACAGACAACAAAGAATGACTTTCAGCAAATAATTAATGCTGAAATTTTTCTGACATCTTGGTAATGGGGGAGCTTTGGCTTTGGAGACACGCAGCTGGAAAATGCAGTATGTACATTTGTGATATGTGTTTTTAATCAAAACTGAGATGAGAACATTGTTCCTTTCCATAGATTTCATGACCTTCGGGTTTATCAAAAGTGTTGGAATTTATGGACATTGAAATTTTCTAAGGTACTGAGGTAAGATGATACATGCCCTGTCCCAGCAGACTTTAATATGAAGTAACTGGAGGTGTGAAGAAGGGGTCCAGCAATGCCATACTTCTGTCATAACAGGTGGATTTTTGTGTTTGATTTCTTAATTGAAAAAGTCCTTCTGCCTCAAAATGCGGAATGGAGTGCGTATCATGTGTATCTACTTCTTGCTGAGGTGTATCTACAATGGACTTTTAGCTATGCAGGCTACCATTTCAGTGGCTTGCTATTACAACAAGCCTTGGTCTGAAACCAAGTTCCAGAGATCACCCTGAGAGCCATAGTTACCTGCTCTCCAGCTTCCAAAGCAAACGTTAGTGTTTTTAATCCCTAGAACTCAGAGGTGCCTCACTCAAACAGGGGCCATCCAACTTAACTTCCATGTAGAGGTGTGAAGGGCTGATAATGACAAAATTGTTTCTTTATAGAAAAGATGCATAATATTTCTATATCCAATTGATAATAGAAGCTACCTCTGACTGCTGAGGGATTTTTGACTGATATACTAAGGAAGGAAACTACCTAAGATAGCAAATGGGAAGTAGAAAAGACAAATATGCGGTTGTCATAATTTTATGGTTTATTCTATTGTGTAGTGTGTGTTTATGTGGTAGGAAAAGCTCAAAAGTATTATCCCTCATTGTTCTGCAATGCTTTGAGAATTTCATCCAGGCCAGTGGGACCTAAATAAACTCAAAGATCCAAACAGCTCATTCGTGGCTTGCACTGTAACTTTGCAGTAGCATGTGCTTTTGATGGTTTTATTTTGTTAAACAAAAAGATGAGTGAATTCTTGTTTCTTCTCATCTGAATGCCAAAGATTCATGTTCAAGGTGGACAATAATTTCAAAATTATTTTTCTCCTTAGTGAACATTTGATCTGTTCCTGTCAAGATGCTTTTTTAAAGTGTCTCTTCCTGATTTTTCCCAGTAGATAGTTAAAACTGGAGTCTGCTTTAACAGATTTTCACACTGTAGATGGGCTATTGCGAGCTTTAGAAGGTAAGACCTGATTATTGAATATCAGTGGAGAATGTGTCAGCTCCACATGGAGAACATGAGGGAAATAAATAGAAAAAATCCTCTGATGGAAATAATTCTTAAGTAGAGAGACTGGCAAAGATTATATAAGAAAGAAAAATATTTAGTCTTGGATATTGAAAGTCATAATTTCACACTGTAGCCAAAGAAGGACTCTGTTTTTTAGCAGAACTGAGAAGCCGGCTTTCACCACTGCTGTAGTCCCCAGTTACAGAGGTGTGAAATGTTTACTTAGAAAGTGCAATTTTTCACAAACGACCATGTAGAAACATTCATACCTATGGGAAAACCCCATTTCCATACATGCATGAATGTATCTAAACATCATGAGTATTATCCACTGGGTCTGTTGCAGAAAGACGTATTTCCTGGACTGACCTCTTCCCCTGAGTCTCACTGGGGACTTTGTCCCCATAGGTGAATTCTGATGTTGTTTCCTGTTGCTTCTGCTCCCATCAGGGACTGCACCAAAAGTGAGTGACAGGAGCTCCTGAACTTGTGTACCATTACCCCATGGTGTGGCCCTTCTCCTTCCCAGTGCCTTTTACCTCGGGGCCATGATGACTTTCTCAGCCCTACTTCAAAGACGTTTTAACTGCAGGTAAAAACATTATAAAAGGCAAAGGCTGGTTCAAGTTTTCCATAAAACCACTTGCCCCACTCATCAGTCTTCACGAGGCCTCTGAGAGCAGTGACAACCCAACTGGCCTTGGATTATCCATTCAGAGCAACATTTTGCCTGATAATTGAGTTAAACAACTAGTTATTCCTATATCCAGAAAGCATGAACAGGATGATAAGGGAAGACTGATTTACGATCACTTGGTATCTGAAAGGTGTAGCATTCTATTTAACAAATAGTATTCCTCTAGATTGGAAAACATCATAAACACATTGGAAAGCCTTCAGCCCAGACCCATACACCACATGTATTTTTTTAACATTTTAATTTAGCTATCTGTTTTGGATTACATAAATAAAAAATAAAAGATTTGGTATTTTCTTTCTAAAATAAATCAATTCTGCTACATTGGAATTACCGATTAGATTGAGCATTAGGGAATGTATGAAACTGCATCTTTAACAGACACAACAACATTTCTCAATGAGAATCAAGCAGTTTGCAGTGACCTTCATGTTGATCAGTGGGGGGTCAGTACTGGCATTAAATCATTTTGATTCACAGATGAGATCAACATATTCATATTTGTTTGCCAAATGTGTATTTTAATTTAAGCTTCCTCTGATTGATGCATGTAATTTATGCTGCTTAGAACTAAGGCATCATATTTTTCTTTTTTCCTAACTAACCGGGGGAGACTTTCTTGGAAACAGATAAAGGAAAGAGTCCAGTAATTTGTAGCAATGTGACTACAGCCACACATGTTCTAGAATTAATGTTCTTCATTAGGGTGAGGAGTATCAGCTGTATATATACATCAGGATTTTAATTAACTTGGTCCCCACAACAGGACACATGATTCAAACTGGTTTTCCTTTTTTTCTTATTAGATTAAAAAAAAAAAACAAAAACAACCAAACCAACATGATATAAAGTTAAAGCAGGAAAAAAACCCAAGAAGCAAATCAAACAACCCCATGCACATACAACAGTAAGAAACAAAATCTAAGAGTTGCAGTCAAGGTCAAGAACATTTCTGTAAGTCCAAATTAATCATCAGGAGTAACTTGGCACTGACGGCTCACAGAGCAGTGGTCTGACTGAGGGGTTAGCAGTTCTACCTACCCACCCTGCTTAGCCCAGTCTGACACAAGGGTAGTGACTCATTCATGGGATAGTTTAAATTCTATTTATGGGATTCTATTCTATTTCAATTCTATTTTTGGGATGCTGACAATTTAACTTACAAGTGTCTTGTAATTGGCTACAAAAACAGTAACTGAGAAAAAAAAAAACAAAAAGATTTGGACTTTGAGATACATTTTTTGGGAAAAAAAAAGAAAAGCTGATCTTCTATAGAAAAAGGTTTGTAAGTCCTGTTAATCTTACCCATCAGCTACTTTCTCCACAGCTCCAAAATTGCCATAGATATTTTATCATGTAAATAATTGCCATTGAAAAAGCCCTTTTTAAAGTAATGTGGGCAAGAGTGGGGCAGGGCATTTCATGGAGTCTCAAGTATGACACATATCAGACCCCAGATGGTTTTGTGTGTTCCATATGGAGCTGGCTATTGGGTTAGGTAAAACTGGTGCTAACTCAATGTAGCTCAATGGCTGAGAGTACAGAAAGGGTCTTACATGAGTGAATCCACCACTGCCCTGCACTCTGGCAGGTGAGTTGCCCTTTAAGTGAGCCCTGAAATCACTGCCCAGGGGAAAATGCACCTTACACTGTGAATGACTGGTTCAGATTTCCCCTGAGCTCTGTGTAACCACAGTGATGACCAGACTTGCAGCCATATTGTCTCAGAGTTTTGTGTTTCACTGAGCATGAATTATATCTGTGAAAAAGCCGTGATGGGTGAACCTCCATGGACTTAGCATGTCCATGAGCTTGAGTACATAACTAAAGTCTGGATGCTTGTATGAACTGTAGCTGAACAAATAAGCAGGGACTTATGGGATTTAGATACACAATTTTCAAGATGGGTCAAACAGCTGTAGAAAAGCTATTCTTCTACCAAAAATAAATGCAGCTGACTGGACACCTTTTAGAGACCTTTCATTGCTTTTCAAATCCCCACTCTCCTGATTATCTATTGCTTCTTTATATGGATCATTTTGCATTGTAAATGAGATTATGAAATTTGGGGAGCAAATTCATACTATAATTTTTTTTAACCTATGCCTCTACTTGCAGAGAAGTAGCAATTCCAAATGAAAGAAAAAATTAGACAGAAGTTTAAAGGGTCTTTGAGTTCTGAAGTTTGGCTATCCATGTGCATTGCTTAGAATAGCATTACTATCATTTGATAAAGAATGAAAAAATATTGAATTAAACAAAGTTCAGTAAAATTTCAAAAAATTCCCTCCATCAGATTTTATTTGTCCAGGCTAGTATTTTTATTTTTTTTGGGGGGGGAGGGGGTGTCTTCCATTTGCAAAATAAGGCATCCAATCCATGCCTGACATTACTTCTTTAAGGCAACCATATGCATTACAATTTCATCAAATGTTTAATTGGCTGAGGTAGAAAAGCTGAGAGTTTGGATGAAGGTATATCACTTACAAGAAAAAATTTCTGAATATTCAGTTTGCATTTCCTTCTGATTTGATAAAGCCACAAGAATGGAGGCGATTCACCTTTGGACCTGTAAGAATGTGAAGATACAGAAGTCTGTGCAGCTGAAAAAATCTGGGCTTTACAGACTTTTTGTTGCTCTATATTCTACTGCTTTCTTAATCTTAACATCTGACCAACATCCAACAGCACATGAGTAAGCATGTCTGATGTGTTTTGTCTGTTCTCTCCTCCTTTCCCCAGAAGGGTGAAGCTATATTTTTTTTTTCAGAAGTAACAAGAATGGTGGCATAATATGTATCATATGTCCTACATCTGTATCTCCCTACAGTATCGTAGAATCATAGAATTGTTTGGGTTGAAAGGGACATTAAAGATCATTTAGTTCCAACCCCCTTGCAGTGGGCAAGGACACCTTCCAGGTTGCTCAAGGCCCCATCCAACCTGGCCTTGAACACTTCCAGGGATAGGGCACTCAAAACCTGTCTGGGCAACCTGTTCCAGTGCCTCACTATCCTTGCAGTACAGAATTTCTTCCTAACATCTAATGTAAACCAACCCTTGTTCAGTTTTAGGCCATTACCTCTTGTGTAGTTCTAAGCATGTTTGCACATGCAGGTATTCAAGAGAGAGAAAAAGATAAACTCATGTACAGTTCCATACAGACCTCACCAGAGTGCACGTCTTGTCTTGCTGGTTAGAGGAGGCAAAGTCAGTCAAAAGTTCCTTGCTCTCTGAATGCAAGTGAGCATTTGATGCTCAGTGATCTTGAATCTTCTTCATTCTCTGCAAAGATGATCTTTATCTTTTCTGTAGAAATTGCTATTGGGCTAGAAGACTGTTTGTGCCAGGGACTAACCTGGAATTAGCTTAATTTATGCAATTTGTGTAATATTATTGGTTGGGAGTCAAGGCAAAGTAAGCTGAACTGGCGGATCTTTTATAATTTGTAAAAGAGCCCATGTTTGAACACAGATGTCTGCACTGGTGTCACTGTGATCCTCACCTTTAACAAGTATTGTGTCACAACAGTGAGACACAATTTATTTGATAAAGAAATTCTAAAGACATGGATAAAATCTGCATGCAGCTAAATCTTTTGGAGATCTTTTGGAGAACCCTTAGCATAATTTTTGCCTTTGACACAAATTCAAATAAGTTTGACTTCTGATTACATACTTCCTACCCCATCTATTTTAGACATCCAAGATGTAATTCTGAGCAACTAATATTTTAAATTCTTTATACAATCAACAGAAGGGCTATATTTCTGAAAAGAAGTAGATTTGATACTAAAGTTAGGACAGATTTCCATAGCTCTGAAATAGTGGAAAATAGATACACTGCAGAGAAATGTGAAGGATCCTAACATGCTGACAAAATATCCTAGGGATCTTGGCACAGTCTTAAAGAGCATAATCCTAGTAAAAGAACACTAGTCTTTGTTTGCTTTTTTCCAGTAAGTCTTCTTTATTTGTTTCAAGTATCTTAAACTGTCCTGTTAATCAGAGTAATAGAAAAGATGCCTTTTATCAGTCTGGAGCCACTGGACCCAGCTGATACTTTAAATCTTTGCATTTCTGATAAGATAGATTGCATATTTAAAGGATGACAAATTACACACAGTTATACTTCACTATGTCATAGTGATTTATAAAATCACTTCGCATTGTAAACATTTTTTATTTAAGAACTAGGTATTTTGCTATTAAAGCACACATTTTTGGTTGATAATAACCAACAAAAGCTATTTATTTTGGGTTTAACACAAACAGGTTTGAAGCTTCTCTGAGAACACAACACTCTCATTTTATTCAAGGGGAATAATGTTATTGTTTTAATGGTAAGAAGAAATCTAACTGAGTGGTTATATCTGTTGTATAATAAGTCAAGATGTTACGGTAAACCTACACTTCATCTAGAAATGTATGCCTGGAAGCAGATTTGGCAGTCAAAATCCAGGTTGCACAGCCCCTTTGTTTATGAAAATCACAGGTCATCAAAAACCTGCCTATTATCAAAGCCATTTATCAGCTATTATTTCCATACCATTGTTTCTTACACCATTCTAGTCACCAATAATTTGGAAATATTGACAAATGTTTATTAAAAAAAACAAGCTCACGCTGTCTCTCCAGGTTGATCGGATGAGCTCTCTCTTGTACATCGGAAAGCTGACTACTTTCCAACAACTTGATTTCACAAATGGAAAAACAGCATCTGTTTTCCTGCAGCTCCACATATGGCTCTCACTGTTGCTGCATGGAGCTAAAGCAGGTAGCCCCTGCGAGCACGGCCCTCCAGAGCCCTGCAGCCCCCTGGGACCGGCCACCGCCGCTCGACTGCAAGGGACACTGGTTCCCCAGGCAGTTGGAAGTCTGTACTTCATCAGCATATGCAAAGCATCCCTCCCACCATCAGCTTGTGGGGGAAAATGCTCAAACGTGTATTTAGGACTCCTGTGCTTGTCTATTTGGTGTGGCAATTTCAGCGTATTTACTCCAAGGCATGATTGCTCAAGGACTTTAGAAAATGTCTAGCTGTCATCAATGGAGCATGAGAGGACCTGAAATAATTTGCAGGCAGAGTTGTCTGTGCATGTGAAGAAGGGAAACAGAGCATCTAAGCTAGAATTAAGATAAAATGCATGTACTTTTACTCCACGGCACATGATTATTTTTGGCTCTGTAATGCATGCTTTCCAGCAGCTCTTGCTGGTCTATTCACAGGAGTTTGAAGCTCAAGTCAAATAAAAATATCAAGGCTTTTTTTTTTTCCTGCCTTTTTTTTATCATTTTCATAGGTTTTGGTAAGCACATGTGCTTGTGAAGGTCAAGGGACTGGCAGCGTCAGAAATTGAATTTCTGAATACATCCGCAGTCCAGGTATATTTCAGACAGATGCTCTCATTCCCAGACTGCCCTGCCAATGACCTTAACCCCGATTTGGAAGGACAACTCAATCTACTATAAAGAGGAAAGGTGATTTAGTCTCCAGCCGCGCTGACAGAGTCTTGGACCTCTCTGAACACAGTTTGTCATTTGTGCTGAAACATCGAATCACTTGGTAATGTGAACTATCTCCCACTAGCGATTAAACTGAGACTAATTACTAGTCTTTCCCTCTAAAATCTGGCTCTGAATAATCCCAGTGATAAAATTTTCTCTCTGTATTTTCCATCTCCATAACAAAATGTAATGCATAACTATCTATTTAACTATCTCTCTGTACTACTGTTTCCAAATACTTAAGGCCAGACTCAAGAAAAGAAAAGACAATTTTCTATGACCATTGTTGGAGACTGCATTACAGCAGATTATCATTTAACAGCTGATTTGTTCAAAACCATCATTCCTTTCTTCAAAGCATTTATCCTCATCTTCAAAGCCACCAAAATCCTAAAAGCACTTTGGGTCAAATCTAACAATGCTAAATAACTCTACACTCTCTAGTGAGGTGGTATCTCAGCTCATGGCAGAATGAAATCACCATGGCCCGAGAGAAATGCTGACACATGGCTGCAGCAAGGCACCTTTAGAATACAACAGCACAAGCTTGGAAGTTGGCTGCAATCCACCTTTGGGGCAGGAGAAAGTAAATAAAGCCCATGGCTATAGTTCCCACAAGCGAGGGACAGCCAGCAGCACCTCAGGAATGACCTCAGACAGGTAGGAACAGCAGGTGGGTCTGGAGAAGGTGAATGCAATCAAGTAAGAGATTAAGAAAGAATGAACACAAAGAGAAAGTAGAAAAAACCCAGAAGACAGAAGAATAAAGAGAGAAAAACAGAGGAATTAAAGCCAGTGAGAGGATAGATACGAGGCAAAGATAGTGTCAAATGTGCTATTTGGAAAATGAGTCAACTCCTCTGATCTCTTACATCAGCTTAAGGAAAACAAAGCTCAACATGATTTTATTTGATGCAGGGAAAAGAAACAACCCATTACTGAAATCTGTGACAGGCTACAGCATTATTCTGCTCTCCTGTGTCAGGAAAGAGCTGGTATTGTTAACCAATCAGGGCGGATATCAGACTGTGAGGGACAGTGAGAAAAAGAAAGGCCAGCTTGGCTACTGTTTTGTGGGGTGGTAAAACTCTTCCTTTTCAGTAAAGTGGAGAGCTGAGATAAACAAGATCTTACCATGGTTCCCTGGCAAAAAGCCATCCGTATTGCTTTGCTTGACCTCTCATAGCTTTAATCTTGCCCTAACTTACTTAAATGTGTGTGGTGAAGCAAATGCTCTCTGCATACTCTGCAGAACTGGGGCAGGTGAAGACTCCATTGTTGCCTGGGCCCAGAGGGAGAGACAAGTTTCATGGGTCACGCTCTCCCATGTCTAGGAGTTGGCAGAGTTTTCCTATCACTATGTAGATATCTGGCTCTCTCATTTGGAAAAATAGCAGGACCTACACTGAAACTGAAATGCCAGGAGGGAAGCAGAGTCCCAATGTGCTGTGTCTGCAACAGACAGGCACCATGGCAAGCAAGCCATGGGTGTCTGCTTTGCATGACTGCTGAATATCTTCTGATATACTGAAATACTGATACATGGACAATTATGTTGGAGCCATTTAGTAGTGACCTTCAGCACTTGGAGAGTCAATGCACTGTATGGTAAGTACAGAAATCTAGTACTTTCCAGCAAATTTTCAGAATAACACAAATGATCATTGTACAGCTGCACTCTAAGTGCCGAAGTTTCTATTTGTTTGATAACCCTAGTTGTGAATGTATTAGCAAAGATACATTTTTATCTGCATGGTGGTAGACGCGGCAAATGGAGACTATTCTTTCAGTCAGGCTACTTTGTCCACAGATAAATCTCTTTGAAGATATCCAAGTCCAGTCAAATATAACAACTTCTTGTAGGAAAAACACTGACATATAAACGATGTAAAAACAGGCACTGTGACATTTTTAAAAGTCTGATATCTTTTTCAACACTGAGGTCTGTGTTTTTATGTTGAACCAGGCTTCCAGGTAGCGCTCCATTTCACTCAGTGAAATGCCATGGATATGTTCAAAAAGAGCAAAATTTTTCCCTTAGAGAGCAGTAAATTTTCCAAGTGTTTGCAGTTTGCTCTTTGCAGATGGATGAAAAAAGGAGGGAATCCACCTCAGAAATTATTAGAATACTGTCATAGTATCATTCATCTTGGCAAAAGTTGACTGAGCAGATGATGAAGATCCACTTAACTTGGACTCAATCAAAGGTTTTGCTATTTTCATTTCACAGGCCAGATGTAGCTCATCACCAGTTGGAGCTGATTTCAGAAGAGGTGTTAGAGTTTGCTAGTCCAAGAGTCGATCTGATCCAGGCATCAAAGGGAGCCACAAGAGAAGCGTGTACTCTCCCCCCTGCTTGCAATTGTCTGTGGCACCGCCTGCTCACTTCTGAAAGACCCATGCCACCCTCTCAGAGCAAGGGCTCCCACGTTCCCCCCTTCAACCCTTCCGTCCCCAGCCCGATCTACCATCCTGCTGGCAGCCAGCTAAAGAGCACAGACTTGGTGCCTGCACAGAAGTGAGGAGGAATTACTAATAAACACAAGCCTGAGCACTGGGAAAATTAGGAACCAGCTTCCCGCTGTGTGCTCACTTGACTCATCCACACCCATGCACCAAGCAAGGAGGTAGCTATCTCCTCACACTTCTCCTTTGTGGCTTTTAAACTTTTTCACTTTTTCGTGGGGAGCACATTCTATGTTATCTGTGCAGCATCTGTTGCCTGGTTTTTCTGACCCATGCCAGAAGCTTTGTTAGTCTAAAATGACTGAAATGGTTTATTGGTGATGCCCACAGTATTCAAGATGCAAAACATTGATCAATGCCCCAGCAGGATGCAAAAAGAGTGTGAAAATTTTTCTTACCCCTTCTTATGTCCTTAAAAAAAAAAAAAAAAGTGCCTGAAATAATAGAGCTTTGTTTTGTTAGACTGCAATTCAGCCTCATACAAAGGGTCCACCTGACATGTTGTGAACTTCAGAACTTAACTGGAATTTCTCTGGGGTTTACATTTTTCCTGATGCTACATGAGGTGACTTTTCTCTCTCTTGTAGGTTTTCTGTGAGTGGGTCATGGGATTCTGTGACACATTTATAAAACATTTATAAAAAGCATTAGCAACTTAAAGCTTTCTATCTGATAGTATTTCTTCTCTTCCCAGTCTCTGGTCAGATAATCTTACAAAGACTCTAACCAGCGGAGCAGGAAAACTTCATTAAGATATTGCAATCAAACCAATAAAATCGTTGTTTGGGTTTTCCAGCACAGATCTATGCTGAAGTCAAAAACTGTAGTCCAGTTACAGACTTTACAAGGTCAAATCTTTGCCTGGTCAGACTTTATATTAGTTGCTTACAGTGTTCTGTTCCAATACAGACTATTCAAATCCACGTACTCCAAGTGTGTGAATGAATGAACCAATCAAAATTCCCACTGTAACAATGCATTATAGGATATTAGAATAGCAAATATATATATCAATGTTAGAGAAGATGGGATGTCAGTTTTGTTCTTCTCCTTTCACATTTCTTCATTTTCTTCCTTATCATCATGCCAACAACAGCAGCTAACAAAACATTTAAAAAATGGAAAAAAACCCCACCATTGCCCCAGCAATCACCGTTTGGAACATTTTCATAAATGTTCTTTTCAAGACATGCCCTACTCAATGAAATAGATGCCTGAAATCATGCATACTTCAACGTATTTCCTTTTCACATTCCTTCTGGACGTGTATTTATATGCCAACTCGTCTTCATAAATTTCATACTGGCCTTATAATAGCACAAATTAATGATGCCACTAGAAAAGAACTCAGCTGTTTTCAAAGGAGCAATAATCATGTCAGAGGTGCAGTTGGCATGAAGATGATTGAGTTGCACCTCTTCTCTGAGATATTTTCAGGGATGAATCATCCTTTACATAACATATAGCAACGGACAAATTTTCCACGTTACTCTGATACCTCATGCCATCACATTTAATTGTGTAACAGTCAGTCACTATCGCATAAATTTGCTTCCTCAATGATTTGTTGTAAGACCGTGGTAGATGTGTTTTCGGTAAGCTGATTCGAGATTTCAGGAGACACGTGTCTGACACTGCACTGAGTTGCAGGAACTGCAGGATAGTGATACACCTTTCTGAAGACAAACTCTCTTTCTGACTTTTTGATGAGCTAATTGGAACTCCTCTCTTGAACATTAACTCCTTCACTGTGAACAATTAAATGGGAAAATTATAGACAATAAAAAATTACTTTACTGTAAATAAAAGGTCTTTATTACTCACTTTGCCTTTTTCATATCCTCATAGATCAAAAATTCACTTTACTGCTTGTGACACTTTCCAGGCTATGCCTTGCATCTCTCTTTAAGAGAAGTTTAGGTTAATTATTCATCTAATATTGCAAGCTAAGTACACTCACCAAAAGCCACATGCTCTTCCTGTACCACAGGACAGCTACAGCATTGCTGATGTGTCATAGGCTCTTATCAGACTTTCAAGTTGGTCTTCTAGAGTATTCTTTAGCTCACTGAATATTTTAATAAGGCAGAGTTCATTTTTACACAATGAATACTTTTACTGAAATTTTTCGTTGTGGACTCTGGTGAAGAATGAAAATACACAGTAGAAATTTAAAACCAATAGTTCCATACCTGGCAAGGCCAGGAATATTGGCCTCCCTCAGAGAAATGTTTTTAGTAGAAAACTGTAGATCTGGCACAGTGCATCAAGCTGCTATTTCACACAGTGCTTCACTGAGTATGGAATATCCATAAACCACCCTCTCTTCAGGGCTGATAATGTCTCACATCAGCTTAGCGTGTGACACCCCAGTATGCCAGGGAGTGGTGAAGTGGGTTTATATCTACATTGACTTTAACCTTACTGAAGGTGATTCATCCTGTTTAACTTTAGTACTGTAACTGAAGTGACTAAGTTACCAATCTAGGTGCCCTACAACTTAGGTTGATTGGGTTTTGTGCTGGTGCATTTAGATTCACAGCCTTGAGCTACATCTCTCTCTCCTTCCACTGAGCCTAGCTTACCTCAGTGAGGTGCCAAAAGGTACATGGGATAAATTATATTAAAATCTAATGACATTCTGAAAGAAAGTTAAGACCTGTAACTGTTAAAGGAGAATGTCTGTTAACAATAGAAATACCAGATCATAGCTCCTCTGCTGAGGACAGTTGATTAGACTTTTACTAACACTGATATTTCAAAATCTTCAACAGATACTGAGTTCTTTTTACAAGAGGTGTGGGGGATGCACACATGCCATGAACACCTCCATGAAAGATCACAGGTGTCATCTAGTGCTGGTAGACGTTTATTCTGGGTGAGTGATTTTAACCTAAGTCTTTACTGAATGAGTTCTGCACAGAGTTCAAGAGAGGGCTTATCTAAGCCACAGAAATGCTGAAGAAGGGAAAATCTACAAAAAATATTTACACAAGATCTCAGCAAACCTAAGTTGTTCAACGTACATGGTACTATATGTCAAATCTTTTATATATCTCTCTGGATAAGCAGAGAGAATCAAAGGTGAAAGCTGATTACAAAAGACATCTGACAGCAACTCATGTTCTGGGAAGTTGCATAAACCAAAAAGCAAGCCAGTAAACAGCTTCTTCACTTTTAAGTTGTTTCCAAAGTTACAGACAATTGCCTTGGCTGGTCGTATTTCTTTGGTAGCTTGCCCATAAAAACAATCCAAGAACAATTACTGCAAGTGCTTGGACAATATTTTTCTAAAAACTATTACTTGAGCGAACAATCACACTTCTACAAATGAGCAAAATTATTTTATGTTCATTGTTTAAATAATCTGGTATTCATTTCCCTGCTTTTCCTTCTTTCTGAATGTCCTTCTATGGCAGTCTGCTCCCATCTGATGGAAAGCTCATGTATTTCTGTACCTCTGTGAATAAAACTAAACTTTTTTTTTTTTTTAAACAGTAAATTAGAACAAGATTCTGTCTTTTCACTGTAGTGCTTTTGGCTCTGTAGTGAGGTACTGACACTCAGTAACTTTCTGGTTTTATGTCTTAGTGGATGTTACTGCATGCAGAAAACTTCTAACTTCTAAATATTATGGATTTGCTGTCTTTTAGTGCATTTCTTGACAATCTTTCATCCAGTTTTCTTTTTAGAAAGAAATGGCACCTCTTTAAAAGGGGGTGGTGGGAAAAGCCAACCTGATTTGAGGTCTGGATTCACACACAATTTTTTGGGGGGTAAGAATGAGGAAAGACAAAGAGCCTGAGTGACAGCTACTCTTGCTAGACTCTCACAACCCAACTGTTTACCTCCCATAGCATAGAGATTGAACACTGGTATGTTAATAAGCATTTCTTATTGGTTTCATATATCCTCCGTTCTTGGACAGTCTATTTCTTTGCTTTGCAATTTCCTTTTGATTGTCATAGTCTGTCAATTTAACCAATATATTTAAAGAAATTTGCAATAACCCTTTTGCACATATTTTTGGAAACTTGTGCTTTATTTCTGTTGTTAACAAATATTCTTATTAAATCCCAATAAACAGCACTGTACCAGCTACAAATAAGAAAACGAACTCAGTCCCAGATGAAACCAAGCCAGTCAATAAAAAGAAAAAAAAATAATGCTTTTCAGCATTCCAGCCTCCTCACACGGTCTGCAACACACCAAGTATTCCTACCTCCAGTTTGTGGAAATCTGCACAAACTGGTAAGCTGGCATGCAGGTCTGATACAAGGGTCTCAGTGTTTATAATATTAATCAGGGCTTGAACATTCCAAACTGATTTTAGGGCCTTAAACCAAAAAGGAATCGTCTGGCAATATACAGCTACACTTACTTAAGCAAAAGTATATAAAAAATTGTTATTCAAGAATATGAAAGGGTTGCATCTTTTTCTCTTTCCAAAGGAAATTTGCATTGAATCCATAATATGAACCTAACTCAAATGAGCTGGTTTTACTTCCATGGAGGAACAAAAGTTTCTGTAAAGATTTGTCACATAGTGGATATTTCTCCCACTGTGATGGCTTGACCTTGGCTGGACATCAGGTGCCCACCAAGCTGCTCTATCATTCTGCTGCTCAGTTGGATAGAGGAGGGGAGAAAATAATATGGAAGGCTTGTGGGTCAAGATAAGGACAAGGAGATCACTGAGCAATTGCCATCCTGGGCAAAACGGACTTGACTTGGGGAAAATTAATTTAATTTATTGCCATTCAAATCAGTGTAGGGTAGTGAGAAACAAAAACCAAACCTTCAAACACCTTCCCCCCACCCCTCCCTTTTTCCCAGATTTAACTTCACTACTGATTTCTCTACCTCCTCCCCCTCAGCAGCAGAGGGGGACAGGGAATGGGGCTATGGTCAGTTCATCACATGTTGTCTCTGCTGCTCCCTCCTCCTCACTCCCTGCTCCTTCTCCAGTGTGGCACTGTCCCTATGGGAGATAGTCCTCCCCAGACTTCTCCAATGTGAGTCCTTCCCACATATTCTTCATAGACTACTCCAGTGTGGGTCCTCCATGGGGTCACAAATCCTGCGAGCTCCAGTGTGGGCTCATCTCTCCATGGGTCCACAGGTCCTGCCAGGAGTCTGCTCCAGCATGGGCTACCCATGGGGCCACAGCCTCCTTCTGGCACATCCACTTGCTCCATCACAGGGTCCTCCATGGGCTGCAGGGGGACAGCCTGCCTCACAGTGGTCTTCATCACAGGCTGTAGTGGAATCTCAGCTCCAGCATCTGGAGCACCTCCTCCCTCTCCTTCTTCACAGATCTGGGGGTCTGCAGAGTTGTTTCTCTCACATATTCCTACTCCTCTCTCCAGCTGCTCCTACCCCGTGGTTTTCTTTTTCCCCTTCTTAAACACATTATCCCAGAGGCACTACCACCATTGCTGATTTGCTTGGCCTTGGCCAGCAGCAAGTCCATCTTGGAGCTGGCTGTCCTTGGATCCACTGGCCACAAGGGAAGCTCCTAGCACCTTCTCACAGAAGCCACACCAGTTGCCCCCCCCACTGCCAAAACCCTTGCCATGCAAACCCAATACACTCTCAAAATTTCAAAATAAAATTGTTATTATTAAAGGCTTATAGAAGTCATACAGCATTCAGTTGTTTGGGTTTTTTTAATTGAAGGATAGAACTCAGCATCGAGTTTTTTGAATTATGTTTCTGTCAGATATGTGACTCTAACAGCTGGGTAGTTAGCTGCTTTTAATCATATTATTCTCACAACTTGTGTCAGCATTGCCTAGAGCTACAGAAAGCTGCTCAGAATTGTAGAAATTGAGAATCTAGTAAACAAAAACCAGTGTAAAATGTGAACAAAACTGCACCAATGCAGATTTAGACAAAAGGAGATGGGAAAGGGTAAACTCTCACTTACTCTCTTCCTCCTAGCCTGCAAATAAGAGGGGGAAATGGATGCAACATGGGCATCTCTGATGAGCAGAAGGGCATGTGGTTTACAAAAGCGAAGGTGAATGGAAGTGGGGGGAACGTGGTAGCAGGGAAGTCAGATCCCAGCTGCTGTGTAACCATGGGCAACTACATGGACTCACAGGGAATTTCAAAGGTGCCAGCACAACTGTCTTTGGGGTCTGCCAAACAGCCAGATGCTGGTGCAGAGTGAATATTTTAGACCATTTGCCATACTGTTTTCAGAATTCTACCTGATCGTCTTCCCATCTCTTTTGGAAAACCCAGTGGTATGTTAATTATCAACTTCATAAAAGAAAAAAAATATCCACAGTAAGCTTAATGGGTTTACAGAACTTTTGCTTAAATGGAAGAATAAAAAAAAGACACTATTACAATCAGTGTGTTAAAATTCATGGACAATGTGTAACATTCATGGCATCTTTGATTAAAAATGAAATTCCCTTTTTCTGTGACACCCAGGGATTTTCATTAAATTGAAATGAAGATCTTAACTGCAGCTACTAAAAGCAGCAGCTGGCACCGAAACTGGTAGAGCTATATGGCCTGTGACATGTTCTTTCCCTACTTCTCACCTCTAGTGAGGCAACACATATCTTCTCTATCTTCCTTCCTTCTGAAAACCCTCTCACCACTGGAGAAATATGAGAGTCTTGTAATAATGCGTGGTTAAGTCATTCCAATGAGAAGGGTAAGGTGAAGGTATAGATTTGCAATCGGTAGATGCCTGTCTGTTGATTAGATATAACTGTGTTTTTATTTCCGTCTCTCCTCCAGAGGATATAAAAGCAGTCACCTGTCAACCCAATCCAGCAATGAAATTCAGCGGCCTATTGTCCCAATCACTGCTTTCAATCACTCTAAACGGTCTCCAGAGACAATCATTATTATAGGACATGTTCCTAAGAGTAGATAAATGGAGCTCAACCTGCCAGCCTGCATAGGGAAAGATGGACAGTCTTGGCCAAAAATATGAAAGGGCCTGGAGCTTTATTGACATTTACATCAAAAATAGTTAGCAATGAAAGCAGCTGTTGTGGAGAGCTTTCACCACAACGTGTTTGGAATATGCTGTGAATTGAAATACAGACCTCCTGACAAGCAATTTACCTTCTGTCATTCTCCATGTGCTTGCAGCATTACTGGGTACTTGCTGTGATAGCCCACTTAAAGCTGCACATGTGTACAGTTTGGATGAAAGATTAACTGCAATTTGAGGCAGGAAGTAACGAATTGTGGAGTGTCATTCATAATGGCCAACATTGTCATCTGCAGGGTGACACCACAGCAAGAAGGTGCCTCTGTTGTGATGAGCTTATAGATTCAGATGTCATTCATCCTAATGAAGATCTGCCTACAGTTCTAATAAGCAGAGTGTGAGACAGCTCAGGATTATAAGCATTAATCTGCCTTGTTTGTTGACATTAACGTGATGACTAAAATGCCATTATGCAAGAAATTCTTTCAAAAGCTATTAAAAAGGGGCAATCTTAATAGGAGTATTACAGCCCAGAACAAAATATGTGCCAGGAGTTAATTTCCATGTTTACTCTTGTCATTTTCTACACTGTATTGTGGGGGTTTCTTTCTCCTCTAAGTAACTTAGGCTGCACAAAAGTTTTTGGTATTTCATGAGCATAATACCACTTACTGTAGCTGAAATACAACCCACATGCTGGTTTCCCCTAATGCAAAACATAAATCCATTAACCCATGGTGCTGATAGCAGATTATGTTAAATACAAATAACAATGCAATAAATATCTAGCTGATATTTTGTGAAAATAACAAATCCAAATCATGCCAAGCACACTTAAAAGCAAGACTTATGATAATATTTAATTTAAATAATTGACCTAGTATATAAGTAGATTGGATTTTCTTTTCAGCCACAGAAATAAGCCATTTGCAAACTGATGTGGTGCTCTTGACTATGGGGGTCAATGGAGAACTGCCAAGGCTGATTTTTCCAAAGACATCAAGACTCTTACAAGTCATTATCAACTGGAATTGAAATAAATCTGTGTGTAAATCTCTGTTTAAAGAGGGGTAGAAGAAGGATATTAAGGATTTTGATCTTTATCCCTGCAGAAGTGGATGACATACATAAAAATGCATGTGTGCCTGTCTTTGCAACTAAGCTTAAAAGAAAAGTGTATTCACTAGCAAAATCCAGACAGCAATCTAGTGTATGCAGATATGGGATAAAATATTTCTTTCTAGACTTACCTAGGAGACCCAGGGATCAGGTTTTAGAGGACAGTGATGCAAATATGGGATCTCTTTGCGCTTATAGATGCTTCAGCATCTTTTTTTTTTTTTTTAACACCTAGTTCTTAAAACCAACTTGAAAATTCTTAATTTTTAATTTATGTAAGACACATTTCACCAGAATATGGATATTTTTGCTGTCTGGATGCGGAACAAACTACACTCTGCAGTAGGAGATTTGGATTGGGGATGGGTTAGTTAAAGGTCTTCTAAAAAGGTTAATCAAAATCTAGTGGCAGCTGTAATGTGTCAGTGGAGAAAAAGGTGAAAGATTTATCTTGACTTATGTTTGCCTATATATCAATGGATGCAGGTGAAGCAATTTAAAAACAAGGAGGACCTGGGAGATGTGCTGAGGGCCAAAGAAAATATGGACTGCATACCCTTTATATCTTTGTGAAATGGACAAGACTATATAGTCCTATCTACCAGAGTTCAGCAAGAAAGGAGTGGGAAGTAAACCCATTTTATGTGTGGAACCACTGTAGGCTGCTTCTAATGAAAGCTGGAACGTGGGAGCCTTATTGCAATTCTGTGAGTTAGTGACTAAAAACTACATGGAACAGAAAGCTAGGCATGGATTTTCATTTTGTCTTCTCACAAGGGCTCTTTTTTGCTACTAAGTCAGGACACCTTTAAAAAGGTCCTTTTGTTACACTAATCTAAGCACATCTAAAGTGGAAACTAAAATTGCCAGAAGATGCATTTATTCCATAGGAGATCCAGCCTCCTTCAGGAGGTAAAAGAAGTCCAATTTAAGGTGAAGGATAAATGGCCAGTTTATGTCAGGTTTGTATTTTGGGCTACTGGTCAAGTCTAGTATGGCATCTAAAAAGGCCTTCAGGTGGGGAAGACACTAGACTCCAAATGCAGTAAGTGGAATGAGTTAAAAGTCTTGGAGAGGGGTTTAAAAGGGACAGAGCTCAAAGCAAGGAGAAGTCATGGTGCAACATTTTAAGCACAGACAGATAAGCGAATACCACTGATGGAAATAATCCTAAACATCAGGTTATGATAGTCTCTAATGAAAGCAGGGATTTGGTCTCCTTTCAGGCAGTCAGACTGGGCATAGGTTTATTAAATGGCAGGACCTAGAAAAGGTGGCATTTCCCTTCTCCCCTGTATCTGGGGCAGAGTAGAAACTGGTGCCGGAGGGCTCAGGTTCATCACATTCCTTCCATTTGCTAGGTCCCTAAATTACCCCTTAGGCCTCTTGGTTGGTCAGCATTTTTGGTGTGGATTCCAGTCTTCCCGTGGATACACGGGCTGTTTCTTAGCAGGTGAGAACACCATTTCCAATAAGAGGTTTGTGTTGAATGGGCTGAGCTGCCAGGCACGAAGCTCCCTTGTGCCAGAGAGGGCAATGAGGAAAGCCTAGCGGGGAGACAGGGACTGGCCCCTGTCTACCCTTTGTTGTTGAGGTGGACTACACTCTGAGGGTCTCAAGCACAAGGCTGCGCTCACACAGAGGTATCCAGTGCTGCTCCTTGTCTTCTCCATTCCCACACAGTGTGACTCCTCTGGCAGCGCTGCCAGGCAGTCCCTGCTGGCTGTTTCAGCTGGGTGGGACTTCTGGTTCAGCTAGCACTAACTCCCTGACATATTTCTGACAAGAGATACGCTCAGTCCCGAGGGGAACATACCTCAGAGAGCAGCTGCTTGCTGCTCGTCCTACCCCCTGCACCAGCTGGATATCTCCAGAGCACCAGATGTACACAGGAGCTTTCATGGTGTCTATGCATGGTCTGAACATTTTCAGTACTGAACCATTTTCCTGTTCTATTTGAACAATACTAGTTCACATTTCTTAATCCTGAATCAGGTAGATGAGGACAGCACACAATTACAATTTCAAGTCCTCCTGAGACAATCGCCCTCCTGCAAAACACTGCTCCTTCATGGTCGTACTTGGTTGTTCCATGGGAAATGTCCTAGAGGTAAGTGTGAAATGCCAGTTGTAAAGGCACTTCTAGATCTTTTGAAAACTATCTCCTAGAATCACAGATTTGTTAGGGTTGAAAGGGACCTCTGGAGATCATTTTATTCACCCCCCCTGCCAAGGCAGAGGCACCTAGAGCAGGTTACACAGGAACGTGCCCAGGTGGGTTTTGAATGTCTCCAGAGAGGGAGAGTCCGCCACCTCCCTGGGCAGCCTGTTCCAGTGCTCTGCCACTCTTAATGTAAAGAAGTTCTTCCTCATGTTGAAGTGCAACCTCTTGTATTTTAGTTTATGTCTGGGCACCACTGAAAAGAGTCTGGCACCATCCTCTTGGCACTGTGATATTTATGTGCTTTAATGAGATACCCTCTCAGTTTTCTCTAGGCCCCAGCTCCCTCCGTCTTTCCTCATAAGAGAGATGCTCCAGACCCTTAATCACCTCCACGTACTCTCATATACGTGGCCATGAGAGTTATTCCAGCCCACGGAAACCCTGCTTAGGCTGCATGTAAACTGATGCATGGGTGTATGCCCAAACCCAGGGTCCTGGTCCTCTGAGCAGGGGAGGTGCTCTGAATCCCACTGTGTATTTTGTCCAGCCTCTACACAGGGAGCCTTTCTGTGGATAAAAAAAGAGGCTCTGGGATGGCAAGGTAGAGACGATGAAACCCCTAAATCTCACCTAGACAGAGCCAGCTCACTCTGGGAAAACTGTCTGGGTGCCGCAGACTGGGCAGGGTTTTGCTGAGCCCAGGCTAGCTCTGAGGGTCTACTTGCCCACACCGAATAGCAGGCCCAGTCCAAACCCAACAGATTCACAGGATATCAATTCAGTGCAAATAGTATCTGGAGATTCAAAAGTTGTGAATATTTTCTGGGAACCGCTTGTTGGAACTTCTTTTGGTGGGGAGTTTATCACGTGTTTGTAATCAAAAAGGGTTTTGAAGTGTGCATGTACTTAACATTTTTTTTTGCTTGTTTGTTTGTTTTGTTTGTTTCCAAGGAATGAAAAGAAACATTCCAATATTCCAAAAGCAGCTGAGATTTGAGATGAAATTGTTCTTTTCTGGGAAGACCTGAGTGACATATTTTTATTTTCTGATAGAATCTAGCTCTCCAGAAATCCCCACAAGCTTTAAGTTTAGAAGAACTGAGTCTGCAAGAACAGGGCTTTTGCCACACTTTTAATTCTGGACTCTGACAGCAAATTTATTAGACATTTCTAGAAATGTGAGCTAATTATTTGCAGCTAACTACAGATTTTAGTGGCATAAATTTCCCACAGAACAGACTGAGTGAGGAGGTGTGAACAGGTTAATAATATCCAAATTATTGATTACTTTCCATATTTAAAAAAAGAAAGCGGAACATTTCTATACGGCAAATGAAAAGGATAACTGAAAGTTTGAGGAGAATTTGAAGGAGAAATTAAAAAAAAACTTGAGGGGGAGATTTTTTAAAAATAAAAGTAGAAAAATTAACAAAGAATATGTTATTGAACAAACCCGTAGTATTTTTAACTTAGAGTTTCAGCTGTTTTGAATTCATCCACTGAGTAAAAACATTGCCTTTTCTAAGCAAATTCTCATGCACAGTTTTCACAGAGCTTGGCAAAATTTCTATCAGATCACTTGTGTCTTTAATTAGACCTTGTGCTGGGAAGAAGCTGACTGTGACTTCAGGGGTCAAAATGGAGCATCTTATTTTTGAGAGAGAATAATAGACATTGGGTCATTGAACTGCTGGGTAAGTATTCAGAAAGCAGGAGTATTTGATTGCCTATGAAGTTTCCATTTGGATCTAGGAGTAAATCAGAAAAACTCCATGAGCTTGCACGGAAAATCATCAAAACTTGTTGCAAGGTTAAGGGAGGGATGTTGAGCTGGATAACCTCCAGGAGTTCCTTCCAACCTCAATCATTCTGTGAGTGTGTGAATCTTTGAGGTAACTAAGTTCTGCTGGTGAGCAGACTGATCTGACAGAAATTCTGCAAGGGCTTTCAGTCTGTACTTGAATTTTTTCACGTCAGAGAAAAGTACTGGCCTTAATAATGGAAGGGAAGAAAACCAAAACTAAAGGTTTGAAAATTGTTTATTTTCCCACAAGTATTAGGAGAAGCAGACAAATTAATGCACTGGAGGATTTTTTTTTTTTCCTCTTTTCAGACTGCATTAACTTTCAGCCAGAGCTATGTAGGATTATTTCTAGCTCAGAAGCTGGACCTACTTTTGCCTCTAACACTGTCGTTAAACAGTAACACTATCTGGCAGCAACAAACAGCACAAAATAAGTCTAAGATTTTCCAACAGCACACACAGCTGAGAACATTCAAAACCAGCTGGCAAATGTTTGGAGTTACTCCAGATTCTCATAGTTGTCTTCCTTAATGCAGACGAAGGTAACAAGTGTGCATGAGGGGCCAAAGATCTCTGGTTTGCTCCTGTGCTGTGCTTTAGCCATTAAACTGATTATTGGGTTAGCTTTGCCAACAAGGACACACAGCAATTTTCATTCCCTAAATCACTTGAGTTTTGTTGAATTTCAGCAAATGATAGAACAAAGTTTAAAAAAGCAAACATCCATGAGCACAGTGTGTGATGGAAAGGAAATATTCTTCCTACATATCTTACCAAGACCTTGCAAAATGGCTGTGTGTGACTTTTCTTCATTCTGCTCAAAGGAGCATGCAAAAGCAGTCCTCCAAACATGAGGTCTTGGTTTATTGCCATCAGAAAAATCCAGTCTCAGAAAAACAAATCCTTAAGCAAAGGACTTGTCTTTTTCACACAGCTCTTGCAGGAGAAGGAAAGACTTCAGACAGAAATTCCCTGACACTAAAACCTGCTTGTCTGCCTAGTGGTAAATCTGTGCCTGATACACAGACAGAGATGCCCCCGTGCTTGCCTTTCACTTGAGACTGCTCACTGCTTGTAGCTGCAGTTCAAACTAGCAGATGGAAGAAAAGCCGGATTACCCCAAACACACTAAGCACAGGCACCAGTCTCCTCTGGAAGCAGCTAGCTGCTCCATGTGACACTGGTAAAAGAAAAATTGTGAATGTTGTATTATTATGTATTTCTGCTATTTCTAATTGTCTTCAAAGGGGAGGCATGCTTTTCAGATCAAGCACAGCTGCTTCTCCTCAGTCTCCCGAACCTGACCAAGTTCCTCCTGCAGACTTGGGAGTTGCAGGGATCACATCCGCTGTGAAACATCAAGGTTTTCAGGTGTTGTGAGCTCCTGCCCTTTAGCCTGATAGTGTATTTTCTCTGTGAGTAGCTACATGTGAACATAAATTTCTGTCTAAGTTCAGCAGTGAGAAGTTAGAAAGCATAGATGATGTCCTGCAGCTCTTGTTCTCAGTGCTCTAAAGAACAGAGTTAAAACGTTCCCTAGTCAGGCAGGTCTTACTGCTCTGGAAGGAGGTGTTCTGTTCCACATGGCTGCAGGACCTCTGTGGAGACTGTCTGTGTCCCTTTCTGAGTACAATTTGGACAGAAGCTGCTCATTCCTTTGGGGGTAACTCCCCACTATGAATTCTGGGGGGAAAAAAAGGGAGTGCTTCTTGTTTTGATTTGTACCTTTCCTGGATATGTAGGTATGATCCAGGAGCCCTGTCTTAGCATCTTCACTGACAAAAGGGAAGCTGCAAGACAGAGGAAAAGATAAGTGCTTGCTTAATATTTGTAGTATGGCAGGGCCCAGGAACCTAAGTCAGTCTCAGGATTCCCTTGTGCTAACCTTCATTCAAACACTTTTTCCTTTTTTCTATTTACCTGTTAATAGGTCTCCTCTCCCCTTTTTAGCTTCTTCAATTTTGTTTGATTTATTTTTCCTTTCTTTCTTGGGGGCTTTTCACCTCTTTCTTTGTCTTGTTTCTGAAAATCAGTAGAGAAAGCAGAAAAAATACTTACTGTAATGTGCTTGTGAAATCTTATCTGGTGACTAAGTTACAAAGAACCCTCCCTTCTAGGGAAAATTTCCTGAGATCTTTCTTTCTCATAATGGGAACAGTTTGAATGACCAGTACTTTTTGTTTCTCTTTGAAGGTATTTTTTGAATAAACAATTTTAGTTGGAAATTTTTGTTTGACTACTTTATAACTTTTGGAGTATTGGTTGCAAAAGTTACTCTCTGAACTAACTAATAACTTTTTACTGTTTCACAAACTTATCTTCATCCTGATCTTGTAACTTGGCTATCTCCATGGACACGTGAGGGCTGCTTCATAGCAGGTATAAACTGCCCGAAGTCTGAGTGAGATACTGAAGGAGACAGAGAAATGGGCAAGAAGGGAGCGTAAGTTATAAGTTAGGCTGAGACATCCAAGGAGACATCATTTGCAGGCTTTTATTTCATGGTACCAATGTGCAAACTGAGAAAAACCTGAGTACAGTAGAACCAGCCAGTTCCACTGTGCTCTAATTTGATTACAGCTATAAATTGCCAAGTCTTCAGGAACAAAACTTTTTAAGATAAGTAGTGTTGAAGAAACAGCTGTCAGTCTGTAATGTCCATTGGACAGTCATGGCTGGGGAGCTGCAGATCCTTGTTTGCACAGCAGTGAGACAGAGATGATACTGCAGGGCCTCCTCCCAGCCCTGGCCCCCTCCTGCCCTGGGGTCAGAGTTTGCTGCTGTTTTATGAATTGAGTAAACAGGTTGAACAGCATCTCTGGACAGCAGGGGGCCATCAGGGACCCACTCTCAGCAAGTGACCTAGTGAGTGCTAAAAGGCTGGGAAAGCCTTTGAGATGAGTTCACCCAGAGGTGGACTTCCCAGCTCCATCATTCTCCTTCCCCTTAATCTCATCCTGTCTCCCTACCTGTGTCCCCTTCTATCCAGACTCCTGGTGTTTTAGAGACAGGCTGTCCCTCTCCTGCATCATCAGGCAGAGCCTAGTTCCAGGCATAAATGACTAATGACAGCAAAGGGGGATGGGGCAGGATCTGGGCTTCGAAATCTAAAGTTAAGCTCTGAGATAGGGGAAGCTGTGGTCATTTAAGCAAACAAACATTGGACAAGTAAGGAAAGTTCTAGGGAGAACAAATGAATGAATAAATAAACAAACAGATAAAGTGCCTGTGTGAAGTTTTAAATAGTCAGCTGCTCCATAAAAACAGGAAGCCTTTAAAATACAAGCAGAAAGAGGTATTTGTTTTCTGTATGCCAAAAAACAGAGCCTTGCCGGGATAGAGAGAGCAGTGGTACTTTCATTTCCACTCACAGTGCACGTGAGAGTAGGAGCAGGTTTCTGGTCTAACGAGACTAGGGGAAAGAAGGTTTAAGTTTGTAGCTTGAGCAAATCCCTGTGGATGAAGGGTATAGCTCTGTGTGTCTTAAGATGCAAGCTGAATCAAGCTTCAGTACTACTGAGATAATTCCAGCTTCTCTCCTTGCTACTTGCTCCTTACTTTTTCTTAATTAACTTTTCTTGAATGGAAATAATTTCAAGTAGCAGGACTGGTTATAAACAGCTCTGAGTAATCAGTTTGAAGAAGTATGGAAAAAGAGAGGTGTCTGAATTTATCTGCTTTTGCATTTCACTTGTCTGTTTCAAGTTCAAGTTCAATAAAATTTCCCCATTTCTCATTCATATAATAGAAGGGATCCTTATATAAAGATATTTGTAATATCTTTTTGATATAGGTTTGATATAGACATATAGATACGCCATTTCTGATATGAAATGACATATTTCTTTGCATAATTATTCAAAAGATGAGCAAATAAAACTGAAATTGTAAAGTGTATTGCATTAAGAGACCACTAAGAATCTCTTTAACAACATTTGCAATTGTTTCCTTGTGAAGAAAAGTTTATGAAATGTGTTTAAATATTTATGGAATGTTAAAAATGAGGCATTAATTGGCAAACAACTTAATTAAAATGCTTTCTCGAGTAATTAGGAGCAAATACTTTGCTCTCTGTTTTGCATACCATTTGTCTTGTTCTCTGTTTGATAAAGCCTGCCTGTCAGTCAAACTTTGCTGCAGGTAATTTTTTAGCTCTGTGGGGAAAATCTTCAAAAATTACATCTGAATTTAAAATATTTTTATTATCATTTTTGTCTAACAAATTCTCCTTTTTACTTCATCTTCTATATGTCCCAGTAAAGGAGCATCCTGGGAATTTAGGGCCTGAAGATGAAATTCTGCATCAAGGCATTACTGAGTTTCCAAAAACACTCTCTTGAGAACAAACTGAATCAATCTAGAATCAACAAACAGTGCAGTTAATTAATGAGTACACCATAAGGGAGCTTTTTTAAACAATGTTGACTGCTGCTGCCTCAGGACCAATAGCACCAGAAGTTATTGCTGGTTTCAAAGAAGTGATTCTTAGGGTTCCCCCAAGGCACCTTTTGCTTACATTAGCTATTTACTACAACTTTTCCTCTTATTTGCACCCTAGGGAAAGTATACTTATTTGCTAAATTACTTTTTAAGTGATGCTTCTTCATGCCAGTAGCCTGAGGTATATGAGGAAAGATGTTACAGCATAAATAATAGCAGAAACTGAGCTGCTTTACAGCAAAGTGCAAAGAAAACCTTTGAGCTGGACACCACCCAAGCAGTGCTTCCAGGCCAAGCTGAACCAGGAGGGCTGGGGAGAGCCCCAAGGACCAGCTGGGCACCCAACCGAGTCCCACCAGTGGTCACAGACCCACAGAAGTCTCCAGAGGGAGAAGTCCTGCAGAACACTTTGGTGAATCAGAATGGAATAATGGAGAAAAAAAACCCAGATTTCCAGACACTAAAAACCAGGGAAGCTGGATCAGTCTTAGGAGAGTGATACAAGTTTGCACCAGGCGAAATCCTGGCTTGCAGACTGTCTCTAACAATAATCAAAATGAATGGAATATTCTAACTACAGCCTTCTATGTAAAAAAATCCAAACAACAAAATATTAAAAATGGGGCTGCATTTTTTTTTCGAGGTCACAGTTTTACACTATGGCAATGCAGTGATTACTTTTCTTGTGCAACTTTTGGAATTTCCCTTTCAGGCCACTCTGTAGGAGGAGAAAAAAAATATCTAAAGTAGGAGGCTGTGTTTACCAAACACCCTTCAGAACATAAGCTGGGTAGATCATCATGTTCTTGCAACATGATGTTTTCTTATCACAGCTATGTTATGAGAGTTTAAAATTGTTATTAAGTAGGGTCAAACTATCACTGGCCTGGGGTAAAGTTGTATTTGTATGTAACCAAATTCAGATGTTGGATAAATTGCTGAAACTTCTTTTTAAAGATGCTGGGTGGCAACTGCACTTACCTCAGCCATGTCTGGGGCTCTTATAACTGTAACAGCATCTGTCATTCACACAATTTAAAGTGTCCCATGAAACCAAAGTGTAGAAGTATTAATTTAAATTTGAATGGAAGCATTATATATTAGTACATCTCTAGAGACTGTACAAGCATTGGGTATAGCAATAATCAGTTGATATTACTCATGCGATCTTGCTGGAAGGCATTTCCAGCCTTCTCATGCTTTTAATAACATTTACTGACAAATTACCACTAGCACAAATATTTCAGTGGGGATTGACTGATGTAAGGTAATCCCTAAAAGTTAGGAATGATTGATGTTCAGGTTTGTTCCTGCTATAGAATGTTAGACAGATTTTTGTAGGACTAAGGTAAGGGTGATCACCAGTAGGATGGGGTTAAAGCTGGAGAACCCTTTGTGTTTCTGGAGGGCTTGCTTTGCAAAGGGTTCAGGCAGACTGAAAACAAAAGGATCCTGAAAAATGCAGCCTTTGTTCCCAGAAAAGAAAGATAGTGAAATCGTCTTCCAGGAGGGCAAGTGCAATCTAAACCCAGGAAGTTAAACTCAGTCATTTAATTCTCTTATGTTTATGTCTGGTTTTGTTAATTTACTGTAAATTCGAAGGGACTTTACAGCACAGGCACCATGACAGGGTTTGACCTAGGCCAAAACCATCTGCTGGGGGGGAAAGACCTCTTGCCACTGTGGCTCGAGCACATGGCACATGAGCCTTGTGCAGCTGGCAGCTGAGCATGGGGACACTGTTTCTTTGGAGCTCCTCCTGGCATTGCCACTATTTATATACTATTTGGGATCCACTTTCCCCAGCTGAGCGCTGATGTGTGCTGCACACCAGAGCAGCTTCATCCAGGAACTGTGACCAGAGTTGGGGTGTGAGGTAGCCCCAGGCTCTAATTTCAGCGGGCCAGTGCTCCAGGAGGTTTGCCTGCAATGAAAGGTTCACAGAAGTTGCTATTTCCTTATTGTTGATTTTGAGTTAATTATGTTTTCTTCAGATTGCAGTCACTTCAGTCCTGACATCAAGGAGCAACTTCTAATTGTGTTTTTGATGCTAATTATTTATACCTGATTAAAAACATAAAAGCCATAGATTGCTTAAATATGAAACAGAAATGTATTAAAAATTGGTAGTGAGGTGGGAAGCTGAAGTACTTTTATTAAAAAACAAGCAGGAAAAACCCATCCGATTTGTACTCTTACTAGTGATGGTTCTGATTTCAGCAAGCTCTCAGAGCATGTTTCTGAAGCAGCTTGTTCATGTTGTTTTATATTTCTCAGTAATAAATGTTGCTTCTCCCCCAAAACTTCAAATATAAATGTTTATTACACATAAAGGATGTGACTTCAGATTAGGAGTGTCCATATGAAGCCTTTTTATAAAAAACATCTTTTGTATCAAATAGAAACAAAAGCAATTCACACTTGGCAATGATACCTTGAATACTACCTCAGTAGAAATAAAAATGGATCATCTCTATGCCTGTTTGTTTCTTGATATTTAGTTAAAATTCACCTTATAGATATTTATCAGATAACAAAAGTTGGATATGCCTGCAAAATTGGAGATGTTCTCCTGTTTATCTTATGTGATGTTCTAGTAATATGAGCCACCAAAATCCTGGGACTGCATTCTGTTCTGCAAAAATGATTGTCAGTATCTGCTTTTGTTTCTGTCCTTAGTATATCAGGTAAAGTACAGTAATGCCTGACTATCGTGATGACCAAAACCCAGGACTGAACCAACAAATGATGGTTCATATTTCTACAGATCAAATATTGTAAAAGAAAAAAAAAAAGTCTTTTCAGCTCATGGGTATGATTTCATAGAAGTAGGTGTAGACAGTGCAACTCTGACAACGTGAATCAAGATGGTGTGGTGAAGAAAATGTTCTATGTACCTACACTATACATGTTGTTTTTCCTATGGGCCAGCCAACCACCAGTGCAAGGCACTGGGCTTGATCCTTCAATGTGGATGTGAAGAAGTCAACTATCTTCAGCTGAATTATCAAATCACTCAAAATTCCTAGTGTGTGAAGAAGACTGTTAGCAATGTGATGCTTTCTGGCATCACCGGCTATCCTGTCTAGTCTATTTCCAACTCAGCATTCCCACCGCAACGTCTCCAGGCTTCTATAATGAATTTGATCTACTCATGCTCCCAAATCCTTGCCTTCTCTCCTGCTGGATGTGGGAGCCTACCACCTCCTTTATAATGACTACAATAAGTTGACTTATTCCCAGTGCTATGAGCTGTGTTTCTGTGCTTCTGTCTGGCTGTGTCCCTTGGCCTACAGTAATTGTAAAGCCTTTGAAGAGTATTTATTTGATGTGCATCTTGGCCAGCTGATTCAAGTTGCTTTGTAATGGATCTGGTTCTCAAAATTACCCCTCAGTTTACAGGGATATTTTCCTCCTTGATGATCTTACTGACAAACTGTTTAAGACCTTCCTTGCACCATAGACTCCAGAAATACTGTCTGCTCTTCTCTGTCCAGAGTAACTCTATCTGGCATGCAAAATCCATCTAAGGGTCCTTGGAAGGTTTAGACTTAAACACTGTTATTAACCTGCATACGTACAGGCAGTTTATGGAGATGCTTCAGTATAAATACTTGGTAGGGCCAAATGATAGCTCTCTCTGAATGACTCTACCTCCAAAACATTTAGAAAAACATGAAGCTTTCCATATCTTCATGGTGAAGATTTCAGTCACAGAAGAGAAAAACCTAGATTTCTGAATCTGCAGGTCAGGTACCCAAGAGTTAGGTATGATTCTGGATCCAGTGCCAGACTCCATATGGATTGATAGTGCTTCACAACTTTTGGAGTGCCTAAGGATTTAATTCTTGACTGAACACAAATTCTGAGTCCTCTACAACTTTAGAAGTGCTGGCCTAGTATGAACTCATTCAACCAGATCAAACTCTTTAAAGTTTTTTTGAAGAAATGTCTTCGTACAGCAGGTTTTATGACAGCTCAAGTACTGTCTATGCATACAGCTTGCTAAATCAGGCATCACCTACCCTTCCACAGATGACAGAGAGTTTCATAAAATATATGGACAGAATGAAATCTGACTAATTTGACAGACAGTTGTGAATCCACACTTTACCTGGATCAAGCATGTATTAGTAGCTGATTCTATCTTAAAGATGGCTGATATGAAGGAAAGTTACCTGTTCATAATGAAGTTTAGAAAAAAACAATTGCACTTTTTCTGATGTAAGTTTGTCTGAATTAGTGGAAGATGATGTCTACCTTAAGATGTTAGCTGAACTAACATTTTAATTACCGATATAAGTGAATATGAATATTGAAACACAGCTCATTTCTAACTAGACCTTATGAAACTCCTGAAAAACCTGAGCTACCAAGCATCATGATATTTCTGGAACATGTATTATCATTGCTTGTATTGTGGAAGGGGGATTTACAAAACTAGATGTGTAGGGGATAATGTAGTAACAGAGTGTTGGACTTCTAATTTCCATGCAGTCCTTTGCTGTAATCAAAAGAGTTTGGTTGATGCTCTTGCTGTGTAACCATTTCTTTTTTTTTGTTTCTCCCTTGTACAACACTAGAATGCTCAAGCATTATAGCTGCAAGAGTTTGAAATGCTGTTTGCAAGTCAAACTGTTTCAAAGCAGCCCTGAGGGGAAGGAAAACAAATATTCCCTTAACCTTCATTCTAATTATATCAGTCATTAAAATACAAGGAACAAAGAACAGTGTTTATTAAAATTCCCTTCTGTTGATAGCTCCTCTTAATAGTGTGGTTCGTATCAGCAGATGTTTAGAGGAAACATCTTTTTGGAAGGGAGGAATAGTATGCTTATGAATTGAGACAAATTCACCAAATATTTTAAAATATTCTGATACTCTCTATGATCTTTTATACTATATGTAGGCAGAGGAGTTATTTAAATGATGCATTTTCATAAAAGTTACCTCTGTGGTTGTCCAACTTCGCACAGTTCATTAAATCTACAAACCTGATGAAATTACAGCATTTGCTACTTGTCGACTAAGATCCAGAGCTGCATTGTATCCTCTTCAGATGAGCAAACAGAGAGAATTAGAAACGGCTGTTTTCACCTGAAGACTTAATTTCCTTTTGCTATGAGAATTCTTTATTAGGTAATCATAAAGTAATTAGGTTAATTCTGAGATTATTAGTTCTACTGGCATCTACTTCAAACAAGGAACCGGTCTGCTTTCATGGGGGCATTGCAGAGGTACACGATTCTTCTCTAGATAATTTACTTTCTTCATAGGTCTTTTCTCCTTCCCTGTGCTGCAAGTTTCAGAGTGGGCTTCAGAGCAGGTGCCACTATCCTGAGTTTGTGAACAAGGTGACTATTGCACTGGCTTCAAAATACTTACACTGTGCTTTGGAAAGATTGGTTTCAGGTTGCCTGGTGATAAATATAGATGAACAGAAGAACAAGAGCACTCTGATTTTTAGCCAAAATTTGCACCTGAGTGGATATTTCTCTGTAATTTAAGTACTTTTCCACAATAATAACTAGAACAGGATGTTGATGTCAATTTCTTTATTACAGAAATTAGACTGGAACAATATATTGGATTCAGCTTTCACTTTTTACTTCCTGATGATAATAGCTTTGTTATAATTACGAGTTTTAAAAATCCTTAAACTTCAGCATTTGTTCTAGAGGTGATTTCAATTTTCCCTCATCTTTGCTTTCATAAGCAGGGTCCTGCACTTTGGGCACAACAACCCCATGCAGCACTACAGGCTGGGACAGAGTGGTTGGAGAGCAGCCAGATGGAGAGGGACCTCGGGGTTCTAATCAACAGGAAGCTGAACATGAGCCAGCAGTGTGCCCAGGTGGCCAAGAAGGCCAATGGCATCCTGGCCTGTATCAAGAACAGTGTGGCCAGCAGGACCAGGGAGGGGATTCTGCCCCTGTACTCAGTGCTGGTGAGGCCACACCTGGAGTACTGTGTCCAGTTCTGGGCCCCTCAGTTTAGGAACGACACTGAGATGCTGGACAGTGTCCAAAGAAGGGCAGCAAGGGCAACGAGGCTGGTGAAGGGACTGGAGCACAGGCCCAATGAGGAGAGGCTGAGGGAGCTGGGGTTGTTCAGCCTGGAAAAGAGGAGGCTCAGGGGAGACCTCATCACTCTCTACAACTACCGGAAGGAGGTTGTAGCCAGGTGGTGGTCAGTCTCTTCTCGCAGGCAACCCACAGCAGGACAAGAGGGCACGGTCTTAAGCTCTGCCAGGGGAGGTTTAGGTTGGATATGAGGGAGAAATTTTTTACAGAGAGAGTAATCAGACATTGGAATGGGCTGCCCAGGGAAGTGGTGGATTCTCCGTCCCTGGAGGATTTTAAGATGAGACAGGGTGTGTCACTTAGTGCCGTGGTCTAGTAACCACGGTGGTGTTGGATGAGGGGTTGGACTTGATGATCTCAGAGGTCTTTTCCAACCTAGTCGATTCTGTGATCCTGTAATACACCAAAATGAAAATTGACTGTCATAAACCTTTACAAACTTCTTAAATATTTTTAAGCAGTATGTTTGTCTGCAAAAAATGGAAGTTGTGAATGCTACTAGTCTGATATAGAGAGTAACCGTTCATTTTCCTCTCTTGGTGTTCATGCCACAAGGCCTCCAACTTGCTTACAGGATGATTCTGGTATAAGCAAAATGAAGTAGTCAGAACAATCAGCATGGGACTAAGGGGCTCCATCTCTCAGAGAGGTGCTGTGTTGCACATCTCTGCTGCACAACACTTGTCTACCTTTATAGGGAAATGCATGTTGCTCTTGATGGACATGATGGTGATAGCATATGCTATTGATGCAATCCTTCTAAGTTGGGGAATTCTAACACGTAAACCAGGTTACTGAGGCTTGTATGAAATTCAGGTCACACCTGACACAAGAAAGACAAAGGAGATGACTTCTGGGAAGCTGCATATCCCAGCAGTAAAAGAGAGAGCAAGAACAAGCTCCTTGAGTTGAGTTACCTAAGCTCCATGGTGTACAAATGTCAGCTGGTATCTGAACTCTGTCATGTTTTGTGGCTGTGAGTATGAAGACCATTCAGAGTGAAAAGAGCACAACAGGAACACCAAGTATAGGGCTGGTGGTATGAAAACAAACTGTTCAGGGAGCAGGTGGGAAGCCATGGGGGCCAAGCACCTTAACCCCACTTCAAGCATGTCTGCTCCTCCAGCAGCAGAAGGCAGCTGTAACCATGGTGGATCCTGAGGCAGCTCAGAACTACCGGTGTGACATTTAGATCCCTTAACACTGGGGTATAGTCTGAGACTGCCAAAGTATTTCTGTTACATTTGAAAAATTTTCTTTATTCAATAAAAAATTTAAATTATTTCCTCAATTGTGTCTATGATATCCACATATTGGTAAGGAGTAATAGTAAGCTGCTGAGTAATAGTAAGCTGCTGAGCTACCTGCTATAGAGGTATATTGAGACAGAAATGACAAGGAAGTAGTTTCAATACCTAGCCCTCCAGAGTTCTTCAATAAATTAAACTTGTCTCATTTAAGAGAATAGTGCTGATTCCTTCTTTTTCAGCCTATTTCATGTTCTGCTGCGCTTTGTGTCTTTTGCCTCTAAAATCTGTCCCTTGTCTTTTTCTATGAAAAGAAAAGCAGAGGGAAGAATTTTTTTCTGGCAGATTTTTATTTTACTGAAGTGCATAATTAGTATATAATATATGGAACCAGACAAATATCTTCCCATCAAAACGCATAAAAAGTGTTCCTAGTTTCCAAAAGTCAGAGTGCGTGGAAAAAGGAAGAAGCCTTACAAAAGAACCCAAAACTGAGGAAAAACTGTCATGAAGACAAAATGCTTGAGGTTATCAGTGTACACAACTTGCCTTTAGGAATGAGTTCCCACAGCCTGTTGAATCACAGGTAAAGAATTTTTGTTTTAAACAAGTAGGTCTTGGATTATTTTAGCATTGACACTAGGCAGTAGTACACTCAGTTCTAGCTGGAGCAGAATAAATATCTTTGCTCTGCACATAGCAATACAGGCTACAGGGTGACTTGACCTTTCCAGCTGAGGGGGCTGATTCCATAAAGGTAGATTTGCATGGAGCTCTGGAAGATACTCCCTTATTGATGCAAGTCTGGTGGCATCCAAAAAAACCCCCAAAACTAAAAAGGATATTTAAAAACCTTGAAGAAGTTGTAACTAATTTTTTCCCCTGAGGCTGTCACGCAAATAAGGTTTTCAGTAGGCTGCTATTTTGTGTGAAACTAAATGCATAAGGGTTGCAAACCAGTGGTTCAGATTCGGTTCTGTGATACTGTAAATGAATTTAAATTAAAGATACTGATTTCTACTTAAACTCGGACCAGAAAGATTTACTCATTGCTAGATCTTATGGGAGTAACATGCAGTAAGTCATTAATAGTCTGCTTTTATTTTTGAAATATCACATTCTCCTTCTTTTTGCTTTGAGCCTTATGCAAAAAACCACTTCCATCGTTAAAAACCAATAGCAAACCCCAAATAATCCAGTATTGCACGCATTTTGGAAAATTAATATGACCTAATTTAAAATATAGAGGTAAAAGCACCAGTTGCATTCAGTAATTGCCAGCAGGCAATGTTATTGCATGCAGAAAATTGACTAGTACATCCAATATAAATTATTGATGCACTCATATTGACTTATTCTGACTTTGATGGATAGAAAATGTGACACTATTGTAATGTGCATATTGTATTAATAACATAACTAATCAAAGATAATTTTTAACAAACTATGACATAAGGCCCTAAATTATTGATGGATAACAGTTTAGAGATGGTTAGTGCATTAGTTGAATGTGTTCATTTCACTGACCATTTGGTCTGGTCCCATCTGCCACAAGTTAGCTTCCTCATCTCTCTAGTACCCATTCAGGTGCATTTGGAGCAGCTGGGATATTAGTTCTCTATGGAGAAATAAGATCTCACCATGACTTGCCAATGCTCCCTGCAGTTCCATGCTCCCCAGCAGCCTCTTCAACAATAGGACAAGGCCCTTCTCAGTTCCAGGTCTAATAATTTAATCCCATAAAACAATGTAACTTAGTCCCTCAGGGAGCCCAACCTTATTAATAAAAAATGCAGGCATACAATTTGCATTGTTATAGTGACATTCCTCAATATTGCTTTTTTTTCATTCTGTCAAAAGCTGCTTAAAAAAAGAGAGACTTATTCAAGGAAATAATGTGGCCATTTGAGGCAGTTGGCCTAGGATTATAGCATGTAAACTAGGAAAAGGTGGGGGCAGGTGTGGGAGCGATGTGAGAGTTAGGGGAGTTACTGTATTAAAAGAGATCTTTGTCTTTAATTCTTTAGTTTGGAATAATATCACCAGAAAACAACAGAGTATGGATTTCAAAACAATAAATGCTCACTTTTGATCCTCTTAGCTGTTAAAGGTGGTATTAGCAAATAGGCCATATTTGTTGAAGGAATCTTCTTAATACTAGTAGTATCATTTAGCAATCTCTTGGACAGTGAACCACAAGAATTTATAATGTGGCTCAAAGCACTAAAACAAGTGGCTTCCCATGACTTTCATTTAAGTTTTGTGGTACAAATCAGCCCTCTGTATCATGCAGTGTTTGCAGATTATGTCCATTTCCACAGATGTTTTAAATTAGAAGTTGTTCTTTCTTGTTAACCCTGAAATAACTTCTCAAGAGGAATGCCAAAAAGGAAGCAAATGGTTGGAAGCCTAAAGAAAACATTACCTGATGGCAAGCATCTTTTGAAAGAAAATACTTCTCATTGCCAACCTTCAGCAGGGGTGGTGGGAAACAATGCTCATTAACAGACATCTTAGTAAACCTTCCAGAACTCCCCCTCCACCCTGCTGATTTTCTGCTGTATAATGACTTTGAAAATATCTACATTCTCTGAGACTGGTTTTTAGGCTAGGCACGTTCTCTTTATGATAGAAGACTTGCCATACTCCCACATGGTCTTCTAGCAGCCCACCTAAGCAGCACTCTGTATGCTTACACTGGGTCTCTGCCTTGCTTAATACCTAAAGTGCTAAATGGGCTAGCAGCAATCAAGGCATGAGTCAGAGGATGAAGTCAGACTCTGAATGAACAAAAAAATATGTCAAAGAACTATTTGATTAATGTCATTATTTCTGAGTTTCCATAATCAGAGAGTGTACAATCTTACTTGTTTTTCCTTTAGGTAGGCTGCAATCTACTGTTCCCACTGAAACAGAATGAGGTAGGTCTGAAAAAGCAGGGGAATTTCAGGAAGTATTCTTATAGCAAACCACTGTTTACTCTAATAACACAGACCAAGCAGACAGTGGTGAAAAAGTATCTGGATTTTCCATGTAGTTCCTGAAAATCAAGGGAGTGTTTCTGTCTTCATCCTCACTTGCCTCCTCACTTTCCATAAACAGTAGGAAAGACTTCTCCAGAGCTAGGTTTTTGGTCTTACTGGCAGGTGAGAGATTATTAAGGGCAACCAAGAAATAACACTTCCCTGCTGTGGTGTGATTTTTCTTATGTGACTAACATATGACAAAGAAAGCTGTGATGAAGTGTATAGCTTTCCAGCTCTAGTGGCACACACTGAGGTTGTCTGTGGCTCTTCAGCTCAGTCATTTGCTGGGGGAATTCTTGGGAACTTCCAAGAGCCCAAGCTAGACTATTTCCCTTTTACTGATGAAAACACCACATTTGGCTTACCCATTCTTGCCAGACATGATTAACCCTCAGGACTCATAAAAGTACTTCTGAAGAACTGTTTTTTTCCAAAGGATTTCAGATGTACAAAATTAGATGAGCTTGCTTTTTTTTTTTTCTTTCTCTTTAAATGATACAAGGAGACTGTGTCCATGAGGCAGCCGTACCATCAAATTTTAGCTTAATATAGTGTTCAAATCTCACAGGTTGAACACGGCTGTGGTATCAGTATGTGATTTTAGGAAACATGGCACAAAGTACAGAAGGGACAAAAACGTGTTTTCCTACTGCTGCTGGCAAAAAGCGTACTTATTTTGGTATTCTAACTGCTAGAGAGCATATGATCTCCAACTGTTTCTTCCAGAAGAATTAAAAATTGTCAAGTGGCATTCTGCCTTCTTCCTGCATTTTATGGAAACAGCTGGCTAAACTTCTGCTCTCCCTCACCCTTCTGCTGGGGCCTGGTTTTCAGTCACCAGCTTGCTTTTTTGCCTATCTATTCAAACGTTGTTTACACATTATTAATCTAGGCAAAGTAAGACATTCTGCAAGGCTTTGAAATGAAGCACAAAAATTGTGTGGTAGATTTGTCAAAACACACTTGAACAAGGACTGAGATCTGACAATCCTGCTGTAAGTTGAAAGGTTTATCCATATTGACAGAAGTTATTAGATCCGTGTACAATTTCACAAACACACAACGTGAACAGTCTAATTTGTGAAAAGAAACCTTAAAAGAAGCTCAATTTTTTTCTGAAGTATATATTTTATGATTAAATTGTTTGTTCCCGTGTCAGAGAAAACTGTATCTATTTGCATGTTTAAATCCTCCGTGTAATGCAGTTAGCTTTGCATTAAGGACAGAAGGCAAAGGTTTAGGTTGTACAATGCAACATCTCAGAGACTGCAGTGTCACAGGCCATACAGCAACATGGAAAAAAATTATGTAGCATAGGCAATGTCTCACCTACATGGAGCAAACAACACAGAGTTAATGATGTCCCAGGGTAGGATTTATTTACCCTTACAGACTGTCCAAACTAATGCACCAGATCCTCATTAGAGGCATTGGCCGAAGTGCTTTGCCATCACAGTATGAAAAATATGGGCTCACTGGTGGTCTGAACTACCCTTCTCACTCACACAGCAGTGACAAAACCATCCTGCCCATCAGCATGCCATTGCTTGAGGATGGTACATTAAAAAGGTATGACTGAAAATCTGATGTGGTTTTATATGCAGACTTCTAAGCCTCTCTAAAATGTTTTCTGAAGGGACTTCGGTTTCATTCGCTATAGCTATATTATAATGAGTCTGTCCTTAAGCCCAGAGCATGTGGACATAAGCCCAGGCTGTGGTCCCTCCCACCTTCCCTCTTACAGAAAAGCCACATCCCTCCTGCCTGAAGCATGAAGTGGCTTTGTGCAGTTGGCCCAGTCACCAGCCTGTACACACAATGCCTTATAGCCACTGCACCTTGCCAAATTCAGGCAGCAAAGCTGGGCTGGAGTCATTGCAAGAGAGAATACCATGTGTAGTAAGGACAGAAGGGGTGCAACAGGAAGCCCAGGGTGGCAACAGGGAGGTAGGAAGGGTGCTGTGCCCTTGGTGGGGCTCTGGCTGGTGCTCTGCTGAGCATTGCAGTCGCTGCCTCTGACTCTGGCAGGGGTGTAACACCTCACACTAAGGTTACGATCACTTGATGCCAGCTGGACACACAAGTTAGATCTTTAATAGCAGGGAAAAAAATGTCTCATTTCCTCTTTTTAAATTGATAAATTTGATGCTTTCTCCTGCTAAATAGCATGCGATTATTTCATCTTCTACTTCAAAAGTATTTGAAAATATGAAAGTGCTACCTGTTTTATTTGGTCAATGGAGGTGTACACTTATAAGGAAGTCAAGCTATTCTTTGCTTACTACGTCCAGTTTACTCATATAGCAAGATGATGCATTTATCAGAAGAATGTTTTCTTTGGCCCTATGTCATGGAATATATGGAAAGAAGAATATATCTATAGTTACTGCAATCCCAAATTACTGATTTGTTTTAATGAAATTAAACTCCTCACAAGATTGCCCCAGAACAATATAACAATTTGAAGTGCAATATGTGCACTGGGATCTTTACATTAGCAAATAAATCTGGGAAAATAAATGTATCCATTTGTCTGCCTTGCAGGGATATTCCTGAGGAGGCAGCTGCATGCTGTTTCGTTTCATTGTGTTGTTTTGGTTTTAACCAGCTTGGCTTTCTTTTCAGCCATGCTGCAGGACACGAAGGCTTCATTTCAGTGGTAAAAATGTTTCGTTTTAGCCAAAAAAATAAATATGTCAACTCCACCAGAGAAGTTGTAAGACTACATAGTGCAGCTCTATTTACAGTAGGATGGACTACAGCAGCATATCACTGAGAGTCTTCTTCTCCACTTCCCCACTGAGTTCCCATCCTGAAAGCATCCTGTAAGACTAACGTGGGTTTTATTGCACTAGTCTTCCTGAAACCACTAAAACCCCATTTGCCAAGTTTAAGTTTCCTAGAAATAATAAACAAGAGTGACCAATATGCATCATCACATGGATGTAATATCTTCAGAGATGGCTGAAATTAACTGCTCAAATAAATCCTACACTAAACTAAACATAAATGAGGAATTCAACGCTCAAAATAAACAAATAAAAACATTGGGAAGTCTTAAGCAGATGATGAGAAACTTTCAGCACATAAATTATGTATCCCTCTTAGGACCAAGCTACAGATTTTAATGGGGAATGAGAAGAAAAATATCAGAAATATCTTAGATGAAGTAGAAATGTAATTTTTTTTAAAAAACTGAGATCATACCTTGTTTCAAGTTCAACAAATTTGGGGGTTAGCCTCAAGAATCCCTCCTTTAGGAAAAGTTTCACTGACCAATCACATGCGATGAAGAAAACAAGAACTGTAGGCAGCTGAGAATGTTGTATCTGACTTCAGATATCAGCTAATGTGACTGAAAAAAATTGGTTCCCAAAAAGGAGGCTAACAATAAATCTTACTTTCAAGTAATTGTTTGACTAACTCCACGAGAGGGCAAACCTTGGGAATGAGATTACACAGCTGCAAACACACTTATAACTGCTACACATCTCATCTCTTGACTTTGCCAAGTAATATACCTTTCTCTCCTGTATCAATCTTCAGAAATGGGGAAAAGAAATAAAACAACCAACAAACAAATTCTTATTTTCCACTTGGAAATTGGAGACTGCCCCCATTTTTTACTTCCATTACTTCACATGAAGATGCACCTACATAAAAACTGTTACATTTTCTTTAAAAGATATCTAGGCTAGCAGGTGCTTCATCTAATTTTTATTTCAAATTTTAAGATGTTTTGAAGAGACTCAACACCTTCTAAAATCACTGTCTCAGCTCCCCAGATGGTGAAAAGAAAGAGGTATTTCCAGATAGCTAGCTTAGATACAGGATCTAACTCTTGGTGGCTTAGGTTAAATAAGATAAATCCCATCCCCAGCAAAGCTGTGCTGCCAATTGCAGATAAATAAATGCTCTGTCTAAAATCTCCACTGTGAAGATAAACAGGTGTTTGGAATATATAGGCATCTTCACTGGGTTTTCTGCTCACAAAAATAATAATAATTGGACCTGTCAACCTGAGATATATACATTTTTTCCCACTCTGTGTCTAACTGCCATTACTGATAGTAGGAGATGTATGTGGATATTGAGAGCAGAATATACACGAGTTTCAAGTACTTGAATTATTTTTACTTTGCATGGAAATATGATTAGTTGTAATGAGAATTCAGGATTCAATGAAGGTGAGGTAGCTTAATGGTTAGAATTTAGTGCACTTTTACAACCTGATTAACTTAAAATGTCTCAACTTATAGCTTTTCCAAGCAGACATAATGGACCTTATTCAATAAGTTTGCTTAATCAGGTGTTACTTGCAGGGAAATATTACCATTCTTCTAAAAATAAAAGATTGTGTTTCCATGTGTTACTATTGGGCTTTTTCCTTTTCTTCCTGTGGAAGGAATTTCTGATATAGCCCTGAAATTATTTCATTAATGTCTTTATTTCACTGAAATCAAAATAGCCTGTAGAAGAAGCTCTCCTGTGTTCACGTTTTCATATATATATATATTAGGATAGTAGTAACTTCAAGATATTTTACCTTTAAAAAACATTATTTGGCAGAAATATCATAATTAACAAGCTTTGCAGGAACCAGGAAAGCCGTAGTGTTCAAGGCTGAGGCACTGAAGAATGGGCCTCCTAAATCTGGCTTTGTCACTAACTCATCACATTGTTTCAAGCAGCTTGTCACGCCTTTGCCTCAGGGTCTTTATCTTTAAAACTGAGGCAGCAATACCCATATCACAGGACAAACCATCACTGTGGCCATGACTGTCTGCTTGAAGAAGCTGTATGAAAAAGGCATTACAGTGTCTGTGCCTTTCCCCATATGAAGAGCACAGTCTCTCTGTTTTGGGTGCAGAAATGAGACTAAATTTGTGAAAATGGCCTCAGTATGTCCGCTTAAGGGCACAGACTGGTTCCACTTTGCTCCTTGCGGGGTGCTGCACTGAGCATAAGGCACAAGCAGAATTGAGAACACTTCATTTTGTGATTCCAATATTTCAAAGCTTTTCCTAGATGCAGTTTTATGCTCAGGATGGGATTAAGCAGTCTCAACTAAGAAATGTAGTCTTCAGGAAGAACACTCAGGATTTTGCGGTTTGGGTGTTGGTTTTTTTCATTTTACACATATTGTTTTTGTGTATATGAAAACACGCTTGAAACACCTAATAAAGAAAGCCTCATTCCTCCTTTCCATGTTTAAATGTCAAGACAAACTCAATACTTGCCATATTACCAAAGCAGGAGGGTATGAGGAACCAGAAGAGTGTCTTCCGTACGTGATGCCTTGTGGTATGCTGTGTTGAGCTGTATACTTATCTGTGTTAACTCAAGCTTCCTAAACATTAATTTTCCAGTCTAAGCCAGTTGAACCTGAACACAGCACTTACTCTTATCTGAAAAGCAGTGTTTAGGAAGGTGTAGCGCTCTGTCCTTTGGAAGCATTTATTTTTCCATTGAGTATAGAGGGGCCTTAAATGACCATTTTAGTCTAAAATTATGGAATAAGTTACAGTAGCATTGAGCAAAATGAAAACAGCCTTCAGGTTGCTTGAAAATATCAAAAATGTAAAAAGTATGCAAGTACTGTAAATATACAGAATGGTTTAAAATATATTCATAATTCACTTTCATCCCCATAAAGAACAAGGTTGCTAATGTTATGGAATCGCTATGGATAATTTTGAATGCCTTTTTTTAATAGAAAACAGAGACATTGCTGGGGAAGGCATGAAAAATATATAGATTTCTGACTGAAGATTTATCACATGAGAAACCCACTATCATTGAACAGACTGGTACCCTATGCAGAAATACTAGACCAAACAAATGACTAACATGTTAGGAATGACAAAAATCTGTCATCTCACTCTATCAGCATCTCACCATGTTCTTTTCGTGCTGCCATTTAGTATCAAACAGAAAGCCTATGGTAGGCAGAAGACTAAAACAAACAAACAAAACCCAAAACCAAACAATCAAAAACAATTATTCAGAAAACATCAGGACAGGGCAAAATTGTAGTGAAATTTCTTCTCATTTTTCAAGCTGTGATAGAGCTACTTAAAAAACCAAAAAAATAGCAAATAACTGAAAAAAAAAAATTTGAAATGTTTTAAGTTCTCTCCTTCTGCATTAACAGTACAAAATATTGAATACTGTAGTCCATATTCCAAGATTCAAACTGATTAAAGTTTTGTTTGGGTAAGTAGGAAAGATCACATCTTGACATCACTTGCCAAGTGGTACTTTTTACTGCTGAATATAGGAGATCAGCTGTGCCATTTCAATCTGTCAATTCCCAGACTATGTATCAGAAAGAAAAACTAATCTGGGACTGAAATCCAACATAGAATGAAGAATTTCAAAAAAATCTGAGAACCAAGTATTGTGGTTAGTGCTCTAACTGCAGCAAGAAACTGCCAAATGGCAATGTGACAGAAGTAGTTTAGAGATCATTCTTTGGCTCCTGGTGCTTGAACAAGTTCAGGGCTATTTTGGATTGTGATCCAGAAGGTCATTCCTTATTCATATCTAGGAACTCATTGGAGTTGTTCTGCCCTCACTGATGATGTTGCTGGGAAAAAAGCATTCACCCCCAGCTTTTGATTTCATTCACTTGATAATATGAGTTTTTCTTTGTTTCATGTACATACACTGAGAATTCGCTTTTAATACTCCAAATGGTCATCATACAAAATGATAGTTTGTGGAGCAGGCATTTTGGGTGATATTCAGGGTACTGTTATGATATTGCTGTCCATTTTGGAGTCTGCCATAGCCTGTGAAACTCCACACACGAAAGTCACTTTCTTATTGTCCTGTACCGTACACGCATATAGACATGTATATGTTTTTGAAAACCAGAGCTTTTAGTGATTGGCTCGGCTAGCACCATCCTTAACAAGCTTGTTTTAGTCTATTACTTCAAATTAATTTTTTAAGACTAAAGCATTGGAGAGGATGTCTGCTGGGGCTGCAGTTGGAAAGACAAGTCTGAGGGCTAGTTTATGAAATAAAAACAGCACATAAGGGAAGAAAATTGCCTAAAGGAAACATACTTCTGTTTGAATAGCAGGCAAGAGGTGGGAGGAAACCTTGTTAAAAAAAACCCAAAAACTAGAACAAAAACAAAAACAGGCAAAAATGTCCAGATCCTCTTTAACATCTCAAACTGAAACAGAGGTTTTTTCTGTTTTAACATATCCTACACATTTCTCTTATCACAGTGGTTGATTTTTGAGAATTGCTGGTAAAAAAAACCCCTTAAAAAATGACAGTGTTTTAGGGTTTGTGTCCTGCCCACTGACACTTGGGAGGTGGAGTGCAGAGAGTGCTGCTGTCGTATCTTTTGTAGTTGCCTCTTTTGTAGCTGCACCCCTCCATTTGATGCATCTCATATGGCACACGGTAGGGAAATGTCATTTTGAGTACAGCTTGGTGCACCCATTATACTTCGCCAGTCAAATTCCAAGTTCCCAGAACATGCCCCAAAGGAGAGTTTTATTTGAAAGATAGAAAAGAATAAGAAAGCAGATGTGACAATCAGAAGATTGTCATCAATACTATGAGATTGTATGTGCTGGTTCCTTTTCCCTTATCTTTACCTTTCCCTTTTCCTTTTTAGATTTTCTTTCTGATTTTTGGACTTTGAAAGCTCACCTTTTAGTTAATATCTAAAAGTAAATTATTATTTCTTAAAGAAAACTGACATTCTTCTGTGGTTCCAAGATCTGGAGGTTAAAGGAAACACTGTTCAATACCATGAGATTCGTGCTATCACTGAGAAACAGGAAAGCTGAGTCTAAAAGTCTGTCCAGAGCCTGTAGCTCTGACTATACTCAAACCTTGACTTCCTTTGAAGAGATCCCTCATATTTGTCAGGTGCAAACAGAGCAGCTAGTATGGGGCATTCGTGAACACACTGATGTGATTTGCGTGTACAGACCCCCCCCACAGGCTATTGTGAGTTGTGAATTTTGGACTTAGACATACCTAAAATATTCTCAATGCAACCTCAGCCTGGAAAAGCATTATCCAGGGTTTGTTTAGAACTGAAATCTCCAACTTTCAAATTTACAACTGCATCCTCATGCTAAAGTTGTTGTTTAGCTAATACACATCATGCATGTAATTCTTACCAGGTCAAAACCACAAATTAGTACTGGATAATCATTAACATGCACCTCCTGGGTAATTCTATTCCAGAGCAAATGTCAAAAATTAGATAAGGACACCATAAAAATGACCAGAAACTGCTAAGATTACTATTTTAAACTGACAAAGAAACCCTCCTAGAAAAACAAAACCTGTGAAGCTGCACCCATGCTGCATCATGTAATCCTTTGTGGAAGAATTGGACAATCAGAGGAATTCCATACCAGCTCAGAGTAGGTTTGTGCATATGCATGTGTATGAAGGGTTACTTTAAATATATCCTCTCTCTCCCAAAGGTAAATTGGGAATCAGTTGAATAGTTTGTTGTCAACTGAGTGATTTTCACATTTAACTCCTCTACAAAGTGACTGTGTTCAAAGTGGGACAGAAACATTTTTTTTCCCTAAAGTGGTTAAAGAAAAAAATTGCTGAAAATTATGGCTATATCAATTTTTAAATTATGTTTAACAAAATAATTCCTGCTAAACCTCCTCTTTCCCACACCCCCCCCAAAGAAAAAGTGCATTTGAGGATACAAAATGTCATTGAAACTCCGAGAACAAAAATATTTCAAACTGCTCTGTTGCTAGCATAGTATGGCTATAGCAAAACACATAGTAGTGAGTTGGAATCATATCATCCTGAGCATCTGCACTACTCCTCCTTGGAGAGTGCATACTAATCATCTCTCTTCATGGTCAGTAACCACATAAGGACAACACCAGACGATGCCAGTGGTTTTGGTCCTGTAGCATTTATATGCTTTCCTGCAAAGATAGTCATGCCAGATAATATTCGTCAACCTTGTCTTTGGTCTTCTCTCTTGATTGAGGCAGATGTTTATTTTCCATCTGCACTATATGTCAGTGCAACTGCAGCCTTCATCTGGCAAAGGGTGCCTGTAATATTATGAGGCCATCACATAAGCTGCTGGAAAGATTACTCTTGTGAATAAAATCAGTTTATAGCTAAAAACATTTATTCTTCATTTTGATAAGCCCTTAACAAATGAAAATTTGCTTCCTTACACTTTTGCCAAGCATAGGACCATGTTTATTTCTAGCTATATGGGTCACGAAGGATTCCCAGCTGTTAGATGGAGTCAGTTGTGCATTGCTGCACTCAACAACATCTGTTTCACAAAAACAGTATCCAGCTTTTAGCGCTCAAATGGAGGTTATACCATATGCCAGCAGACCACTTAGTTTTTACCTTGGGAACCAACTTTACACTAGTCAAGGTAACAGAGGAAGTACTGAGTATTTAAATGCTACCAGGCTTCAGTCACATCTTCATGTGCTCTTGTCATTTCCAACTATATATAGTAAAATTAGTTCCAAGCATATACCGCAAGCTGTTCCTCTGTTTAATTATTAACTGGAAGAAAGTTTGTTTGCAAAACAGTTAAAATGTTTTTTGTGATAGACTCTGATGTTGAAAGTGGTGCCATAAGATGCTTCTGCAAATACAGAACCTTGTTAAAATGTCAAATAATATCAGCTATCAACAAAGGCAGATCAGGCTGAATACCCTTTAACTACTGAGCAGGATGTTAAAAAGTCATACTACCGTGGAACTCTTCAGAGCCTCACAAACCATTCAAAATTTCTGGCGATGTTACATTACCAGGATGTTTTTGATTATGATTTATGTTGTGCTACCAACTGTCTGCTTTCCCCTCATTCTGTTTTAATCACTTAATGACTCTCTAGAAATAAAGTTTTAAAAATACGTGTTTTTGACAGCAATGGATAAATCAGTTTGAGAGAAATGCTTCTGATGGGGGAATCATTCTCTAAGGAGAATACCAAATAATTTTATGCCCTTAATGGCTGCAGGAGGACAGTTGTTGATGGTAAACATTGCATAGTATTGTATTGCATTTAGTGATACAGTAAAGCAGATTTGTTTGTCAATGAAAATGATGATGATGATGTTTTGTTGCAAAATTTCTTAATGCCCAGTAAGATATTTTCAGTAACACGTGGATTACATTTGATGTGTACTCCAGAATAGCTACAAGTCTCCCATTATATTGGATTCTACCAAATTGTATCACTGAAAATGTAGATTAAGCCCATGAAGTGAATGAGATAGATTCTGTTAACACAGACAAATTTTCCTTGTATGTGATTCAATTGACTGCAGTGAAATTATTCTTCATTTTAATGATGCAAAAAAAGCCAGTCATGATGCTACAGACCAGTTTTCTCCAAGTCCTGTCCTTAGTTGGTAAAACTGAACAATAAGATGATTCAAGTTGCACTGAGAAACTGCTTATATTTATTTCCCTGCCATTGTACGATCAAGTGAGTAACAGATTCACATAATCAAATAGATTCTGTCCTGACAACTACCAGGAGAGCAGTAATAAATTCACTTGGTCCATTGTAACACTTCTGTGAACATCACACGTACACAGCAAAAGTTGTATCTGGTTTAGGCTTATTTCTTTACTTGTCTTCTGAGCTACACTGTGGACATGCCTCAAGCTCTTCTTGTTCTTTTCTACTGTTCATGCTTTTCTTTTGGACGAAAATCATGTGGTGTTCACATGCTGTGTTTACATGGATGGAGTTTACATCCTGCTACAGAGCAAGGTATAGCCAGAAAAGCAAACACCTCTGATAACAGATGCTTTAAGTTCCATACCACAGACAATGCCAGAGTCTGACAAAGCCCTGCTTTTGGGAAACGTGTCAAAAAATCTACAAAACACAAACCAAAACTCTAAGTACGCCAAGTCATAAATTATACTAAGAATTCAGGGGGCTTGTTCCCGAAAGGGAAGCCAGCAAAAACAAAAATTCCAGAGCCGATCAGAACATCAGAGGCTGCAAATTTGTGAATAAGATTATGTGACCTCATGGTTTAATTCATTGTACCCTTTTGCAGAAAACATGTATTGAAGCTTCAGAGAAATAGGTTTGGAAGAAAAATAAGACTGCCTAGTTTTTAAATTCAGGTTGGTTACTTGACAAATAGAAAATCTTCCCAGATAGCTAGGTCCAAGCTGCTTTAGCAAAACTAAAGTCAGAGGAGTGACATCCATTTATACTGCATCAGGACTTGGCCTCTGACTATGGCTTTTGTTGTTTTTTTATTTTGCTCACTGAAGTCAGATAAGGAACTAAGCAACTCCTGCAACAACACTTACTTCAATCATGGGTGGCAATTTGAGTTTTCAAACCCATTTTCTGTTTCCAAATCTTTAAGAAATTATCCAGCTAAAATAATCGACTCAAAGGACAGTATGAAAGACTTCATGCATTATAAAAACCAACAAATCCTTGAAATTATCAGTTCTATCCATTTATGATGGGAAAAAAAAGTGTTCTTTCCTTAGATTTTGAATATTCTTTTTCCTACCTTCATCAGCATTAAGTTCTTTGAGACATTGATGCCTTTTGGTAAGGCTGTGTCATGACTGTGTTTGGATAATTCTGTATTACAAGTAGTAACAGTTTAGTTTGTTCTTTCCTCAAGAGCTAAAATTACTGAAACTTTGGGTTTCCCATTTTTGTCACCAGCTATTTTCTGAATATTCACACCCTCCACAAATTAAAACAAGATTTTTATTTTAAAATTAAGTGGCCTTTGCAGAAATTAATGGTATGCTATCACTTTACAGATTTCATCTTAGAATGTACCTCATTTTTCAAGGAAGATGGGAAGGATTTGTGTTTTTCAGTCTTCAGAAATTCATAAGCTGCTGAGAAATCTTCCCTTCCATTCATTATTGTTTGGCATCCAGCTCAGTTTTGAAGTATTGGCCCTTGCTCCACTTGGAAAACATGAGGATTCATAGAGATGAAAATAATACTGGGTTGTCTAGGGTGCTGTGAATATCGCTTTTCCAAATGAAACAACAGCAAAAAATGTTCACTTCTCAATCCATGACCTTATCACAGATTTTTTTGCAATATTTCTGACCAATCATGTAGAACCTACAAGGGTAACTCTGAACAGACAGTATACAGAGGCACTCCTGCCCCCATGGAAATAGGAAAGCTGTTAAGTTCATTAGACTCATTCTGGATTTTGAAACTTTGACCTTTCCTCCTACTGAATCATTGCCAGGAACAACCCTTCATGTCCCTTTTCAGGCCCCCTTCATTTCTACAATGCATCTGTAAAGCCTTGCTCCACACAAGAAGAATTGCATGGGTACTTTGAAAGCCCATCTTTGATCTGGGGTGTCTCTGCTGCTGCTGCTGCAAAACCACGATGTCTCAAAGCTATCAGCTAAAAAAGAGACACTCTTCATTTGTCATCAGCAGGCAAAATGTCTCTGAGCCTCACTGAACACCTAGACTCACTCCTCAGAGTTCAGCCTACTTCCCACAGCCTCAGCAGGTTGGCAGAAGGGCAGGAGGTGCGTGTACTTTCCAGGACAGAGGAGTCAGACAAATTCTTCCTCAACCTTTTGGTGGTTTCACTCTCCCATTCTACACCCTTTATACATTTCATCTACAAAATCAGTGATGACTGGCACCATCCACTTCCGACTCCCCATTAACTATTTGCCATCTAGTCTTTACACTATGATGTTGTATTTCTGCTTCATGTCCCTTTCCCCTCTCCCCAATTTAAAACTCTCCACTGGTTTTATTTAAGCTTTCCCTAAGCCTACAAGTTTGGTGAGCTATTCTGAACAAAATACATTAAAAAACAAGCTGGTTTTCCAGGTGGGTTTTCCCAAGCTCTCACAGCTCCCATTCAAGTAAAGTTTTTACAGTTACATCTGTGCAAACAGTGAAAACAAATACAGTGTAATGGCACGGAGCTGAAGGAAGTTAAGTGCACCTCTCCACCTGCCAAGGCCCAGATGTGGGAAATAACATGGCACAAAGACCCCAAATATTGGGACACAGAAAAATTATTGCTACAGAAGGCTTTGGTACTATATTAGTTTAATTTCTTGAGGCATAGTCTTTTCTGCAACTGTTGTTTTCCCATTCCTGCTGCAAGCAGTTTTAGCACCAAGCATGAGGTAAGATTTATAATGTCTCTAAAAGCGGAAATGAGCAAAATGTTTATCTGCAAAGAAGAATGTCCATCATTAAGAGAGACCATAAAGAGAGATGTTTATGTCTATTACCAGAGATAGGCAAGACATAACTTAGAGCAGAACTTACTGCTTTAGAGAGTTTGGATGTTTATTAAAAGAGTGAAAGAAAAGTCGGCTTTCTAAATCTTTTGAGATTTTCTAACCTCCCTCCAGCCCCCCAAAAAGGGACCAGTAACACTCACACTGAATCTCTTTCTCTTCTTAAATCCTCTTATTAATTCTCAACAAGTGATACTATGTGGCACATACAGGCAGTGTTATTTCTTAAAGATGTTTCTCAGACAGAGAAATCTGTTAACTCTAGACACTTTTTATCTACTAGACAGGCACAAACTGACATTATCTAGAGATGATGAAAGCCTGAAAAGGTTCTGAGATGTACTGGACTCCGCACATCTTCTAGTACTGGGTCAGGCCACAGTTCTATTCTATCCAGTACATGGTCCTTAATAATAAATATGACAGTGTTAGAGCATGCACAGCACAACACTCCCTCAAATACACTCCTATTTTGTGCAGTCTTACATAGTTTATGGGCTGGACAAGCCAGCCACATCTTTCCATTTAAACAGCCCTATTTTTACAACCATGCACACAGTCTATGATATCTTTTAGATATGAGCTTTATGATTAAATTGCCATGTGAAAAAATCACGTATTTTTGTTTCATTGCTTGATTATGTACTTGTTTTTATATTTGAGAAACAATTACTAGTAGTTCCCAGTTCTTCTCCACGATACTTGCAACTTTACAGACTTGCCCTCAAACTTTCCTTTTCCAAATTGAGGGGAGTTGAGTCTGTTTAATCCCTGTTCATGAAGGAAGCCTTTCCCTACTCTTCTGACCCCATTTTCACACTCTTATTCTGCAGTATCCTTTCTGATATGGAGGGGACAAGAACCACACACAGTACTCATGGGACACACAGGGATTCACAGTGGCATAATGATCTTTCTGGTTTGTTTTTTATTCCTTTCCCAGTAATTTCTAACAATCTATTTGGGATTTTTTTATTGCCTCTGAGTTTAAAGCTTACATTTTCATACCCACAAGTGAAGATCTCTTTGCTGACTAATAATAGCTGAAGTAGAGTGTCTCACTGTGTATGCATAGCTTACAATTGCTTTTCCCTATCTGCATTATTTGATAGTTTTGGATATTGAATTCCCTGTATTATTCTTAGTCATTCAGTACTGCAAGATCTTTTGATAAATATCCCTTCTTAAAAATATCCCTTTGTAGACATTTACTACTATGAACGGTTCTGAATAATTTGCAACTTTGCCACCCCTCTTTCCAGATTATTTATAATTCAGACAAAGAGGCTCAAGCCCACATCCCTACAAGACTCTCATGGCATTGTCCCCTCATTGTGATACTCGATCACTTCTTTCTACAACTTGTTCCCTATATAGAAAAGTTCCTGTACAGGAACCTATGTGTCCTTTTCTAGAGCAACTACCAACACAGAGAATTCACCCAGATTTTCTCCTATGTCATTATGATCCTCGACTGCTCTATTCACATTTGAGTAATTTCTTAGCCCTCAAAAGTTGTTTCACACAAGTTCTTCTCTGTTTGGAAGAACATTCTTGTTATCGTTTTTACACTTTTATCAAATTATTTATTAATATTCTATTTTGTTATCTTTATTAGCATTTACATTTACAGTTCTAGAAGTTATGCTTTCATTTTTTTCCCTTTTTTGAACACTTGACCAGAAAAGTGTCTCCTGCAACCCGAAAAAGGCCTGCTATTTCAAATTGCCTTTCCTATTCTGTTGAGTCTTCTCCCCTGATTCTTTTCCAGACCTTCAGGATAACTTATGTCTTGATGCACATAGGTCTGTTTCTAAGTTAACAATTATTATTATATGAACAATGTCACAAAGTCAGGGAGTCTGTAGAGTAAAAGTAATTGGCTTGTAAAATTTCAAAATTACAGCTGTAAGTAATACAAGAAAGAATACAAATGGCACTGTAATAAGCAAGTCCTTTTAAATGCTACCAACATCCAGATGAACGGAAAAGGGCAAATGAAAATATAAAAATGCCTTGTATTTACCTTCTGACAACACAGGCAGTTCACATCTGCCAAATTAGGATTGGTAATGAGGTCATGTACCCTTGTATTTCTGTAGGGAAAATTGTTTGTTTGATTTCACCCCAACTATTTGCTATATAAGAATTATCAAGGGGAAATAATCTGTTGGTCTAGTAAGAGCGAAATCCGGTGCTTAATAGAAATTACATAAAATCCTAGATTCATCCTTCTTTTGTCAGCTTATGGTAGATGGAAGAATTGGACAAGAAGGGTGTTTAGATTTGAAGTGCTAGGATTTGTTTTCTGTCATGTTACTTCAGTCTCAGGATATTTTTCAGAAGGGATATTTATCAAGTTGTAATGTAGGTTTCAATCGTCTCTGTCAGTGGAGGATAGTGGAAATTGATGAAATACGAACAGCAAATGTGGGGGAAAAATACAGCAAATGCCTTCACATACATACTGCTGTGTCCAAGTTACTTGACTCTTTAATTTGCCCCAACAGCTAACTCCTTATAGTATTTTTTTGTGTTTGTTCCTAACCATATCTGTGAACCTTCTGTTCTTTTCATGTGACTGAAGTTTCATATATATGATCAAATAGTGTTGTAATTTATCAGCAAGAGATTAATAACTCACATAGACAGGACCATATTCCACAAGTAAGAAACTGATACAAGAAAGGGTAAATAAAGAGTATTATTTAATAGGGTACCACTAAATGTACATTAAAATATGGCCTTTTATTAGTGGGTACTGTGCAACCAGGCAAGTGTTCTCCATTTGTGTTTAGCTCAGAAGTTGTCCATCTCTGTTCGAAAAAGCAGAATGTTTTAGAGAAAAGATTTCTATACCTAAAACCTTGTAGCTTTTTGTCTCAATGACAACAGCTGTTCTGATGGGAGATATTACTGCTACTTGTGAACCCTTAAACCTCTGTGGGTAGTGATCAGCAGTAATTCTATCACTTTTTTTGCTGATAATTTTGAAGGTTGTTGATCCCCTCGCTGCCAAAAGACTCAGGTAGTTTATGTGTCAACACCTTCTATGGAAAGTTTGAGACTGACTCTTTCCTTCAGTCCTCATATTGTTGTTGACAGCTAAATGGACATATAAAGACCCTATTTAGTTGGTGAAAACTTTCTGTTTGGGTTTTGTTGCCTATTGTTCTCCTGAATCCAGTTTCCCTGAACATTAATGTATAAAAAATTTGGTCCTTTTTCTGACTTTCTTAGCATAGGTGCAAGGAGTGTATGATCTCAAAAGATTTGGACATCTGTAGTAACTAATGGCTGTATCTGAGATTATTTTCCTTGGCTTCTTCAGTGGTCAAGAGAAAATGGAAATGTATTTGACCTATCTTAGATGTCTGCTTTATGATGGGATGGATCACACCTTGAAAGAGTGTGTCTCTCTGCTGCTAACACAGGGGTCAAGGCAAGTAATTCATACATCAAATCTCCTCTGTAGTTGACCTATGTGATGGAACGAATCCCACAGAGAGTGTGCTGTCACTTTTTCAGGGTTGTAAAATTTCAATTGTAAAATTTCAGAGTTCTAAAATTTCAAGCCAACTGAATCTGACAGAGTGTGGCCAGCAGGTTTAAGGAGGTGATTCTTCCCCTCTACTCTTCTCTTGTGAGACCCCACCTGGGGCACTGCATACAGTTCTTGTGTCCCCAACGTAAAAGGGACATGGAACTGTTGGAGCAAGTCCAGAGGAGGGCCATGAAGTTGATAAGAGGACTGAAGCACCTCCCTTACAAAGACAGGCTGAGAAAGTTGGAGCTGTTCAATCTGGAGAAGAGAAGGTCGCGTGGAAACCTCATAGCCGCTTTCCAGGATCTGAAGGTGGCCTAATGGGAAGCCCTAGAGGGGCTCTTCATCAGAAACTGTAGTGATAGGACAATGAGTAATGGGTACAAATTGAAAGCGGGGAAATTCAAGTTAGATATTAGGAAGAAATTTTTTACTGTGAGGGTGGTTAGACACTGGAACAGGTTGCCACAGGTTGTGGATGCCCCATGAGCAGTGCTCAAGGCCAGGTTGGATAAGGCCCTGAGCAACCTGGTCTAGAGGGAAGCATCCCTACCCATGGCAGAGGGGGTTGGGACTTGATCTCTAAGGCCCATTCCAACCCCTTAACATTGTATGTTTCTATGATTCTACGCTTAACAAAAGCAGTTGAAGGAGAACATACAGTATTTGAAAATCTGTTCTTTTACCTCCAGCCCACTGATTTGAATGCAGACTGAGAGTGCTCACAGTCTAACAGCTGTTCAGTGACCTATGTGATATGCTTTGAGTGTTCAGATTTAGGTTTTGCAAAGTCCTAAAAATAACCTTCTTTTTGCCATCCACCTGCTCCATTGCCACTGCCTGCATGCTTGGGGTGTTTGTTCAGGCATGTAAAACATGCTTTTTTGCACCTCCTTGAAAACAAGCTCTTTAGGTAATTATTATGTCAAATGCAACAATAAGGGGAAGAATACAGATTTATCTGATCATGACAGCAAACTCTATTGTCTAGAGCTATTACCAACCAGTAAAGTACCAGTCAGGATAGCAGGAGACAGGGACTTCCTAAATATGGAATTGCACCGAAGTTCTCTACTCTCTTGATATAATTTTTCAATGCCAACTAAGACCTTTGTCCTAATTTTGAAAATAATTCATGGTTTAACCCCAGGTTGCATCAAATTTGCATCTATGAATCCTGCTGACAGCTAAGCTCTTTGGAGACTACACTGACCAGAAAGCTAAGAGTGAAGCTGGGGGACACAGTGTTCTCTGGTCAGGGCATCTGGCTAAGGAACAGCATTCCAGAGGATTTTTAGGATTAGGAAATGTTGAAAAATCCATGTGAAAGCCTTTCAGCCCTAGAAATAACAATGCACAATTTGAATGCCTGTCGCTCTCTCCATCTCAAATTCTTATGTGAGAAAGCCATACCCCAACAGAGTTTTGGCCTTAAATGTATTGGAAATTCCCTGTGCACTTTGTCACTACAAATGCCTTCATATAGTACCACGACTTCTGGCAGCAATATAAAACTCTTAAGGCATACAGAAGAATTAGTGTTGTGCTACCCAGGACATTAAGAGGGCAGATGTGACAATTGTACCAGGCCCTGTAGGTTGACACAGAGGTGAGCAAAGATGAAGGCAAGTGCCAGTCAAGTTGGCTAGGTATTTTTTTAACTCATGCCAAGGCACATGCCAGCCCCTGGTGCTTGAAGTTATTTGGGGAAGACATTAGTCTGGTTGCCTATTGAAGAGGTTTACATTATCCTCTGTTCAATTGCCAGGGGATGTTACTATGTTCCTGGCAGGACTAGGAGCCAGTAAAAGGATTAAAAATGCCACTTTCCTTAAAACATTCATGCAAAATCTGTACCTACCTAGTTGAATGCCTAAATCACTTAGCCTTTCTGAGGATTATATAACTACACATTTTCCATATAGAACACTATTTCCAGGAGGTTTCCTGAAAAGGCTGGCTATACAGAGCCCACCACACAGAAGCATTAATACATTAATAGTATCTGTTTGTATAAGTGCGAAACAAAGCTGTGGAGTGTTATTCATTCAAGTGATACTAGATAAGTCAGAAAATGCTCACAGTATCATTTTCAAATGCTTTGATTACAGAAATGTTCGTAATGTAATGATGTTGCCACTAAATCCCTGGTACATGTTCATACCACCCTCATACAGACACTCTGGGGACCCCATGGGGCTCAAGAATTGTATTTTGTAGGCAGTGAGACTTCACAGGTACTCACAGTTAGATGGGTTTTGTTGTCTTGAGACAAATTATTACTAAAGCAACTGATCGCTAAAGAGAAGAAAAAAGTCTCTTAAACTTCTCATTGTTGGTGTTGCCCCATTCACCAAAGGTTCCCAGCCCTTCATTAGTGCAGAGGCACACAAGCAGTGGTTGTGAAGTTTTTAACAGCTGCAGGGGTAGATTTCACAGAGCAAAAGTAGGAATGAAGAGGTGGCTGGTGAAAGAACCTCCAGAAATCTATGCAATAAAAATGTTTCCAACCATAACCTTAAAATAATAACTATGCTGTTCATCAGGTATTACAGCCAATAGCTCATGCTCTGTCCCATTGCATCATACACTTGCATCCCACTGGTAATGACTTGTTCTTTGAATTGCAATTAACCTATTTAAGACCAATTAAGAAACAGATCTTGAATAGGCCTGCAGTATTACAGCTCAGTACTCACAGAAGATGACAATGATGTTTTAATTAAATATGGGAGCAAAAGGTCTCAAACTGAAGCTTACAGCTAACTAAGCAGCAGTCATTTGGTTACTGAACAGGCAAGGAGCTTTATGGTCTTCTTCCACATGGTTCAGCCTCCATAGCTCTCAAGTTTGCTTAAGGCTAAATAGCTTTCCTAATCTATTATCGCACAGAAGAAGTCCCTCCCGCCCCCATTTTCCAGATCGCAGTTTGGTATGTTTTAACACACTATGATAATCCCTTGGTTTTTGCAGGGCAAGAATATTGCTGATAAAGTGATTTCATTTAGGCAAATTAACTCTGTTAGTTACATGAAAGATTGAACACTGTTATCTTATGCCGGTATGTGCAAAGTCTCATAAGTGCAAAATACCCATCGAGGGCCAATTTCACGTGAAAAACTCCTGATAGTATAAGAGCTGGTTAATATTTCTGAATTATTAAGTCTGACAGCATAATCACGCTTTTTTGTTGTTTAGGCTGTTGATACCAGATGTTTAATGCACAGTAAAATGTGATAGTGTAATAGGAGGCATTTTAAGGAAACGCAATTTTGGAAAACGAAGAAACTAGTTGGGGTAATTTAAAACATAAAAACAGATGCTGGAATTTGGAGCTGCTTTAGTTCCAAATAAAGTGGAAGCCTTCCCTCAGAAGCCTGTAGATATTCCTAATCATTTGCTTTTCTCTCCTGGTATTGCTGTGGCCAGTTTAGGCCAGGAAGTCAGGCTGAAGTGTTGAAGTGTTGATTCTCATTATTATGTGGCGTTCAACACTGTGCTTGGCTGTGGTCACCACAAACATGAAGGAGGTATTGATCCCACTGTGTCAGAGGTGAGTGCTCTGCATCTGCTGGTTATTTAGCACAGGAGGACCACAGGGCCAAATTAAAAGCTTGACTGCAATGTTCTTCCTGGTTTAGAATTGGATTCTAAGAAAGTGTTGCAGGTGTTTTCCAGGAAACCCGATTTAAATGTGCATGTGTTATTAAGTTGGTTATAAAAGTTGGCTGAATTTAGACAACATGATGCTTTTGTTAACTACTATAAATCAAGGTTATTAAAAAATACTGCACAATAGGATAAAACATTATTATATATTTATTTAAATATATATATTTTGTAAGATATATATGTGTATTCATTGAGTTACACATTAAATACTAGCTCCATATGGAAGCAACAGACAATAATCAGTACTGATCAGTATTTTGGGACCGCTGAATCTAGTGACATAATTGTGCTTCCTTTATTCTTGCTGCTTCTTTTGACACCAGATGTTTAAAGCACAGTAAAACAGAACCTTAATATTCTCTGTAATTAATGGGTGAAAGCAGAGAAGTATATAGAGGCAGGTTGCATTTCTATTAAGATGTTGTCATATAATCTATGAGAGAAAACAGATGTTCCTTTAAACAATTTTCACTTGGTGTGCCTGGAATTCCCCTTGAGAAATGAGAAGTTGTGGGAATTTTCCATGACATGAAGGAGTGAGTTTCATACTTAAAAAATAATTGTTATTGTACACAGCTGCAAACTGTATCACGGTATTGCAGTGTCATTATACATATTCTTGCACAATACAAGAGGTCCAGATCAACTGGAGGGAAAGAGTGAAGTTACAGGAGATTAGGTCTGTCCTGATCTATGACTCTTTATCTTGAGTTGGGGGTTTTTTACTTTTTTTTCTTTTTTGAAAGTCACTGCTTCTTGTTGCCTCCAGTAAGCAGCTCTGTCAGATCTGCTTTGACAACCATCTGAACACAACTGGTATTGCGACTGTCTTCATTGGCCCTGATTTTCAGAGAACAGCTGCTGAGAGCTTTCTAATGACTGGGCATTTTATAAGGCATCACAACACAACCACCCAAAAGAAGGAAACTGGATAGGCCTTAGTTCGAATGGGGTTTGGGTCATTGACTTAATGGCCCAATGCATTACATCTTCAAAGACGTTGCAAGTGTTTTCTAGCACGACATCCTTCACAAGTGAAGAAATTGTTTTCAACCCCAATAAAATGTGGAGAAAATGAAAGAACACAGTGAGAAGATACCCAAGTAGAAGCCAGGCTCAAATTAGAACTCAGGGCTCAAATATTCCATGAGATTCTTGCAGCTTCTCTATTTATCTCATATCAGCTGAATGGCAATATCTGTGAATACATGCTTAGTCCATGGCAAAGGAAAGGTTAATTAGCCTACTACATTCTGTGGTGAAAGAAGTGGCTTAGACTGTGCACAACAATGTTCCTCTTGCCACTGGTCTTCTAATCCTGTGTTTAGGCCTCTCAACCACAATTTGTAAAACACCGAAGTAGGTAATCAGTGTATTTGCTATAATTTGCTAAATTAGGATAAATCTTCCATTGACTTGTCTTCTGACCACTGGTCTCCCCCATCTTCAAATGATGTGACCAAAGGCTGCTGCCATGTGATCCAGGTCAATAGGCAGGACAGTAGGACAATACTGAGCATTTCTTGCTCAGCGCTGTTCCAGAGCAAAACAAAGATTCCGGAACAGCTCCTGGATTTAAGATTGTCGTATTATCTCATTTCAAATTAAAATAAGCTTCCCTAATCTTTCATTGCACAATCTGGTAATATCTTTTGTAAACAGATGTGCAGTAGACAGCTGTTTTGTTTAACAACCGAGAAAACCAGCCTCCTGCATGTAGTAAATAAACAGATGAAATGTTAGCTTTAGAATTTCTCCTTTCAGAAACAGCAGCCTGAAAATATTGGTGGGGCCACAGCAGCCATGTCTCTTCTCCTTAGCAATTCACGTTCCTCTTCTGGAAAACAGGTGAAGTTCTCTGTTGCCAGCACATGTGAATGAAAAGCATAAGCCATCCACTCATCAGTCTGCACACTGTTAATTTAGCTTATACAAATATGATTTAAAAAAAAAAAGAAAATCAAATTTGGTGAGTTTTGGTGAAAAATTGCACTAATGGAGTACTTATGAATCGCAGGAGGAAGTACAGATAATATCCTCATTTGAACCCACCCCTCAAAATCCTACTAAGTAACCACAGGATTGCAACAGTTATTCCTGCTTCCAGTCACTTCGCACAGTCAGGTCAATGCTTCTGGGAATTTCAGTTGATACATTTAGGAAATTCTCTCTTTTACTTTCTCTAGGGGGGGAAAAATAAAGAAAAATCCATTTGTGTATGGTTTTGTGGATTTGACATTTTCTTCCCTCATTTTTAGTAGTCCTGGATTGGTAGAATGCCTGAAACATCATTCCACTATGCCTCCATATGGCCAAAATTAAAAATGAACATCTGTCAAAAGTAACTTACTATTTAATGAAGAATCAGAATACCAGGACAAAAAAAATACAGTCTTGTTCCTTTTTTACAATAAAGACTTAATTCTCCTGGCAGACTGGTCAACTGAGTGTTGTTTTCATTAAGTTGTATGACTCCCACAGTGTCAATGAATTATTTGACATTACCAAACAGTGGAAAGAAATATTTTTTGGAAATTTGTACAAATACCTATGTGTATATTTATTTGCATAACACAGCAACTATTCAATATGATAAAGATTCCCAGTTCAAAGTTCAAGATCGCCAGAAATAATTCATATAGGGTTACTGTATTAAGAAAAATTCTTTAAAAGCATGGAATTTTTTCAAGTATGTTTCTTTCTTTTTTAAGTAAAAAATAATTTAAAGAAAAAAACCAAAACAGACAATCAACCCTATATCTCACAATAAACTCCATGCAAATCATGGGTTATGATAGAAAGCCCCTTCAGGAGGAAGGAACGCTAAAAATACTTACCCTGAAAATGAAGTCATGATGATTCCTTTGCTTGGAGAAGCATGTCAGTCTAACAGAACTGTTGTCTGCAGCTTCCCTAACCACAGCTGTACTTTTCAAGGATACAGATGACTCTGATGATAAGCCAGGCTGGCTCTACAGAGCACTTCGTTCATCCCCCAAAAGATCTGCTGCTCGAGGACTTGGTGTCAAGATAACTTACCTTGCTTTGCTTGCTATGCCCCGGGAGACTGAAAGAACTCCTGCTCCCAAGAGCTTTCATAAGAGATGTGTTTTTTAAAAGTCTGTTTAAAGTCAGGTGGTTTTGTGTGTTTCCCTGCAAAAGGACTGTTCCTGACAGTATTTATTTATTTCCAGAAAGCTTAGGTCCATATGCCTACTGTATTGATCATACAGGCAGATCCTGATCTCAGTTAGGCTGGAATAAAGTAAATGAAATCACTCCAGGTTTAAACTTGCACAATGATGCTCAGAAAGTAGCCCATAATTTTGTTGTGTGTGAGGTAGTCTTCTTATATTTGCTCAGGGAGGTACATCTGGGGGAACGTGAGGCTTGTTCAGGTTTATCGTCATTATTTGTGGATTGCACACAGGCTCTATTATTCATTTGTTTTGTTGTTGCTGTTCATATAGGCACAGTCCCAAACCACCATGGAGAGAACGCTTCACAGAAGTCAGGAGACACATTAAGCTTCCACAACTCCCACTGATTTTAAAGGCTTTTAAAAATTAGCATGCCTGAGGATCAGGCGTGTTAATAAGAGTGTAGGCAATTTACAGATACAGATATATTCCAGTTAATATATATAGACAAGTCAACCCTTAGAAGCATTTCGGCTGCTAGGTATTAAGAAAAAAAAAACCCAAAACAACAAACAAACCACAAAACAAATCTAATATCATTAATATGGAACAAAAAAACCCCATATAATGTGACTTTTAAACCTTAGTGCTATTCCTACTTCTTATTTCTCTTCTACAGCAGTGCCTGTGAGAATAAGGGAATGGTACACATTCAGGGGCTGATGGTAAACAGAGAGGATAGTCCTCAAGGTTCTTCATTAGTGAAGAATACATCACATTTCCAGATAGCACTTTTGCTGAACATGCTAGGCCATCTGCTCATGAGGCTTTTGGTTTCATTTCAGACACTACGGGCTTCAGCCCATCTCTAGCAGTGAATAAAAAGAAAGTTTCTAAAAAATAAATTACCGTCCCAAAACACAAATCACTTTTTGCAAATGTTATGATAAAGTTTCCAAGCAATGCGAAAGGGGCTACCATATGTGCAAACCTCTGTGGACCGGTGAGGAGGGAGACATTCCCTCTGTAGCTCTCTGTGGCCATTTTAATTTTTATATACCAGTATTAAAATTTCTATTTGTTCTTCTTTTTTGTTTGTCACTACTCAAAAACACTTCTGCACAGTTTAAATACCCAGGTTTAACAATTGCTTTTCTTCTTCAAAGCAGAATGTTAAACAATCCTAAGAATGCAGAAAAAAGGGCAATTATTTCATGTTGGTTAGAAGTTATTTATGGACATTTTCTATTGCTGTCTCTCACTTGAAACAGGACTATCATCCACTCACGATCAGGTCAGGTGCGACTTTTTCCAGCCAGCTGCTGAAAATCTGGGTGGGATAAACCGGTTCTCTGCGTAACCTCTACCGCTGCTGCATTACTCTCTGGTTTCCTAATGACCAACTTGAGCATCCCAAGCCACAGCTTGAATTTACTGTTTGCTTTCAATAAAACTGTAATGCAGAGGGCCAGCAAAACCTGTAAGAATGATTCAAGCATCAGATAATATTGATCAACAAAAGTCAGGTAGAATCTAAGGGACACAGGTTCTGTCTGCACATTGGAACTAAAGGCTACGTCTCCTGCATGCAGCACTTCATTGATAATCCTGCACCCACAGCATCAGAAGGGATCATCAGAGGAAATCAACTATCTGTTTTTGTCCTAGTGTTAGTCCATTTCAAAACGCAATACATAAAAAAGAGAGGCTAACTGAGGCATTCTTGTCACAGGAAAGACAGAAAGAAACTGCTGGGTCTGTTGCTGCTGAATATTACCAGGAACTTGTTTTAAAAGGCATTTCCTGCATGCTTTGGCAGATAAGCACTCAGTGCTTTATAAGTTTACACCAGAAATTTGACATAGGTGATTTATACTTCCCATATAGTAATCTGTACGTAATTAAAAATGGCGTTTGTGGTTCATCAGCGGCCTCCTAACACTTGAAGAGCAGATGTTTTGTTGACATTTTAAGATTGGGATGGTCTTTGAATTTGAAATTCTCTCTCAGTGCAACAGCCTGCTGACTGCCAAACTGCAGCATTGAGAAGCCTTTTAGCAAGGGAGGAGGACAGTGTGGGCTGGGCTTTGGAAAGACACTTGTTTCGATCATTTGAGCAGTCTGGAATCTGGTGTCACGTTTTTTTGAACTTCTATTACCTCTTGGTCAAAATAAACACTATCTGTGCTAGGCAGCTGTTCATAGAGGTGTAACATCAAATAAATTAGTGGACTTGGCTGCTCAGTCTAAGCTGAAGAATTAAGGCTCTTGATACTTTGAATCAATCTGAATGACCCAATGGTTGAAGCAACTTCCCAAGGAAGATATGGCTCTCTCTGTGCAGCACTGTTTGCTAAGATGTGTGATAAGTCTTGCATAGGTATGACCCGTGTTGTTGCCTCTTCGTGAATGCACAGAAGAACTTCAGCCTTGAGGGCCACTGATCTGGCACCTTTCCAAAGCACAACACTGGACCAGACCCAAAGATTTAAAGGTGGAGCTGAGGTGCCCAGCCCCCAGCCTGGAGCAGCTCTTTGCCAAGATGTTGGAGCCGTAATACAGGTGCACTTTGGACTCACATGCTCAAAGTGAAGTATAAGCAGAAAATCTTTCAAGAGGAAGTCTAAGGGTCAAGTGTTTAGCAGGATCAGACATTTTTAAAAACAATAATTATTATACATAAGCAAGAACTATAAAAGCACATGGGGAAAATATTAATAGGTTAATAATAATAACTAAGTTTATAGTTACAATTCTAAACATTACAGTAAAAGCAGGGGTTTGGGAAGGACTACACCATCTCAGTGTTCCAAGCAGAAGCACAATTTCCCTTCAAAACTGAAGGAGACAGCCTTTACGCAAATTATTCTGTAACCAAGTACTGCAAGGACCTAGTCACTTACACTATGGCTTTTGATACAAATTGCTACCTAAAAAAACAAACAAAAAAAAGAGTTGGCCACTTGTGACAGCCAGTATGACGATAACTACTTTTCAGAGTTCTGGGTCATAGCCCCAGTCTGGCATAGTTGTATTGGAGACGAGAGAGACACTCTCATTTATACCAGATCATGAATGACCTGATTGTTGCCTCACTCCATTTGCTGTCATCCAGAGTAGAAACATTAGTCAGGAAAGGGAAAAGTTACTTTTGCGAACACTTTCAATACAAGTCCTTATTTTCCTATCTGCAATAACTAACACTAATTGTTAAACAGTGAATGAGTGAGAAGTACCAGAGTTATTCACATGTTCCGGGTGCACTTTCAGAGTGTCTTTTCTCCAGCCCATTCCAGAAGACAAACAGCTCACTTGAAACTCAACATGTTGCACTGCCAGTAAATCACACCATAAAATGCTTTGCTTTAGTGTCAATTAAAATTCTTTTTTTAAAATAGAAGTGAATTGAGACATCTGAATTTTATTTGGTAGTTTGTTATATCATTCCCTGATGTTTTGCTTACAAAAACTATATGAAGGTGGATACCATTGTAAGGAGAAAATATTTGCCTAATATTTGACTTTCTGTAGACTTTTAAGGACAAAATTTCAAGATTCAGAAAAAAAAACCCAACCATTTAGCAATACCTGCACATATTTTACTACTTTCAAAATTATTGAGATAGAAACTTATAGAAGTATCAATTTTATTTTAATAGGTGATAGAATAATATGCCATTTCCCAGCAGATGAATAATTACACTATTAGACTTTTCTGCTTCATGAAGATTTCCTCTGACTTTGGTAGGAGTTCTAAATGTGAAAGACTTATTTGGGTCAAGTCCTTGGTGTTGTTTTCAGAGCTGAAATAGTATCTGTTACAAGCGCAAAATTTCCAGCAGATGTCTCTGACTATATCACTGAACTTGAGTAGTCTCTCATTGTGTTCAATGAGACCATTCAGGCTTTTAAGGCTAAACATGCGCTTAGATTGGATGAAGATCAACTTTTTTTTCCTAAAATATATATATATATAACAAACTTAAACATTTACAGAATGAAATTATTGATTGGGATACTTCAGCAAGTAACCTGATAAAAACAGATTCTTTAAGCAAACCAATTTTTATTCCACCCCAAAGGCCAAGCACTGGGTTAGAAATCCAAACATAAGTAGAAATAAACTACAATTTTCAGAGAAACACAAAAGTTATCATGAATTTTGTACAGCTAATTAGATATTTCCTTTACTTTTTAAAAGTTAATTGTAATTTATCTAGAAAAAAATGCATGGAATTCTAGGGATAACTCCAACATAATATCACAGAAATGTAATTAGATGTAACAGAAATGAATACAGAATTCAACAGAAAATGATCATGGTGTCATTACATTTTCAACCAGCCTATGTCTGAGGCAGTAGAGAATTCTTTAAGTTATGAGAAAAAGCAATAGGAAAGATTTTTTTTTCAATTAAATGGGACCTTTTCCAAAACAAGGAAGAAAATATGATCATTTATATTCTGAATATATAGAAGTTTGAAATTTACGTTAGCCTGTTAAAATACATGTATCACCATTTAGTGCATGTGAATATAATACAAGAGCATAATGGATCTTGGGATTGCACATCTTTGAAGCTGATGCAACCAGTTACTGACCTTCATAAGTTCTCCTCCTACAAATATTGTGTCAGTGATGCTTCTATCTGGAGGAATGAGAAGGAAAGGAAGTCACAGCCTAAACCGTGGAAATTGAAACTGGGAAAACTGGGCAGAAGGGTACCATCAGGTACTGTGTGCTTCTGGAAGCAGAAGCTGGCTGTGATCCCTGAAAATGTTCCAGGACAGGCTGGTTGGAGCTCTGAGCAACCTGGTCTAGTTAAAGGTGTCCCTGCTCATGGCATGGGGGGTGAAACTGGATGATCGTTGAGGTCCCTTCCAACTCAAGTCGTTCTACGATTCTATAATCTGCAAAAGAGAAACAGTCCAAAACATCAAGCAGAGAGCAAAAGCAGGAAACAGTGGACCTGGCAGAAGAAAAAAGTAATGGCTAAAGGAAGGTTTGGAAATGCAAACATGGAAATACCCAATTTTAGTCTGAGCTGGAAATCAGGCCTTTGCTCTCTGTGGAGAAACAGGGTTGCATCACATTAAGGAAATATCTTAACCCATTCAGCACCAATTTTCCAAGGAAAAAAAAAATCACAAGATTACTGATGTCTGTCAAGGCAAACAATTATTTTACTTTTTAAAATACTTATTTTCTGTCCTAGGAATTGCTTACATATATAATAGCCATTTACTTGACTGGCATTTAAGAATCCATTTTGGCCTTGTTTTGCATGCTTGTGTGTGATATGACCAAAAAACTCTGCTGCTTTGCTTAAAGATCTGCATCTGACAAAATATTATGTTGCCTCCTCTGTCATTTGCAGAATATAACTCAAAGTATGAAACCATCATTTGAATTAAAATACAGATAGGTCCACAAATTCAAATACATTCCCCCAGAGGCACAACATTACACTTTTTTTGCAGGCTTTAACCTGGCCTTGACTATTAAGCAAGAAGTATGTTTTCAGAGAATATTCTTAAAACCAAACCACTTTTCAAAGACAAGGGTTTCTAGATGCAGCCAGCATTTCTGCTTAGGAATTACATGCTCTGTCCTGTTTTGAAAGCTTGAATTCATAGGGCTGTATCTACTTTTCTATTTCTGCATCTTCTTCTAGCAGCCTCGATTCTGCCTATGGAGACAACACCCAAGAAAGTATCACCTCCTTTCTCATACATTGACCTCCTGGAGGTCAAACTGAGTACGTGTGTAGAGGAGATCTCCAGTGACTTTCAATATCATAATAAAGTATGAATATAATAGTAAAATTGAAAGCCTCAGTTTCAACTTGGCCTGTGACAGAACCTGAAGAGTAACCATGAGCATATGCTGCCTGCATACCTATTTCCCACTTCCCTTTTTAAGGATCTTGCTTGCTTTGCTCTTTAGGGAGAACTTGTAATCATATAACCTCCGAGGTCTCATTTTAGACCTGCCTGAGCTTAGTCTATATACACACAGAACATTTAATTTGGAAAAGTACCTATTTAGGATAGATTCCAAAGTACAGACTCTAGTCCACACTCCACCCAATTTCTCTAATCAGAACACTGCCTGTAGGTGTGCCCCACACACAGGGAGGCACATATTTACCAACCCCAGTAGCTTTACCAGCCAACTTCAGGCTTTTACAGATTTGCAGCACAAGATTACAATCTGACTGGCATAATGATGGACAATTAGCCTATGCCCCAGGCTTGCCATGTCTCTGGGGCAAAAACCTACCTGGCCCATGAACAGGCTGAGTCTTGCTCATTAAATGTCAAAGGACTCGTTCAGATTTGGTTTACTTTGATAGGGCAATTGAAAACTGATGGATCAGGAGCTGATTCAAGGGCAAATCAAATGTCTTCACCTCAAAAATGGTAGAGCAACAAAAGTCCCATATAGGTGGGAAAGAACAGCTTCAGGTTTTAATCTGCCAGTGCACTTTGAGATTCAAAACACTTCTCTATAGGCTTTGAATCAAGAGATTCCCAAGAAGCAGAAACAGGAAAGGTAGTAAGCCCAGAGAATAATGGAAAAGAAAGAAGCGGTGTATAAGCCATCTTGAAGTGTATCTGATGTGGTTTTAAATGTCAGTTATAAAAAGTGCTGAGTAAAATACAAATACAATAAAATACAAACTCAAATCCTTTAAATAATATTTTAATCATGACATCACTGATCAGCAAAACCACTATCCAAAGCAATATTAGAGGAACAAGTGATGCAGTAAGTTGACAAAACCCAAAGAATTCAAATTCAACGCATTTAAATACATGGTTTAAAAAATCTGTAGTACTAATATATTGATAACTGTGGTCAAAAAATTACAAATAAAAACAAAAACTGGTTGTGCAGAAGTATAGTTAGCACCATGGGAATCGTTATCAGCTCCAGTATAAGATATCGGGATTTAGAAATCCTGTAACTGAGTCATGCTATTTAAGTCACGTTTCAGGTTTATATGAGCCTTTTCTCCTTGAATCCTTATTTGTTAATTGCATTTCTTCTCAGTGTGAATGTGAAAACAAGCATGCATTCAAAACTTGTGCATATCTCCCCTTTTTTACGTAAAACATGATTTTAATTGATAACTACCCTGTGTTTTATTGCTAATTAACTTCTACGTATGCAGTAACTGTTAGCATTGCTCTTGAAACATTTTCTACTGCACTTTGATGTGACCAGCACTGCTCCACCTTGTTTGCTCTTGCCGAGACAGCTCAAAAGTTTTTGAGTGTATTACTGATTTTATTTCAGTTTAGGAGGTCTAATCTCCTTTTTAAACATTTTCTTCTACTTTTTTAAAATGTATCTGCCATAAGTGTCTGCCCCGTTTTGCAATGGTTAGCATTCCTGACGTAAATGTTTAATCATTTTAGGGCAATACCCCAGCCAGTGATTTTTTTTTGTTTGTGATCATGTATTTCCTGCATTTCCCTCTGTGGGGTTTCAGAAACGTCTGTGGGTGGATTCACAATTGTATTATCATCCTGACGACAAACTTGTCTGGATTTTACTGTCTCCTTTTTCACTGCATCTATGTCTAACCATTTGATTCATATAATATTCTTACATCACAGTCCATTAATAATACATTTTTTAATAGTTCTAGGATTTTTCATCTGCAATCTTCAATCTTTCATTCTTTTCACTTGGACAACTGTGTATGCTTTAGACTTTCTCTTGAACTGTTTCTGTTTGCAAAGCAGGATATTTCACCCTACTGCTGATTCATCCTTACAATGGACAGCACTGTGAAAGCTGAATCTTTAACGTTCCCTTCCCACCCACTCCTTTTTATCTCCTCTCCTCCTCTCTCCTTTCCTCCCCTTTCCTCCCCTCTCCTCCTCTCCCCTCCCTCCCCTTCCCTCTCTTCTCTTCCAGTTTGTGATATAGCTGTGTTCAGTACTCCAGAGAAATGAAAACTGTCCAGATGTTGTTTATATACATACACCTGCCAGTTAATGAGTTAATACATGATATTTGTTTTTATAATAGTACAAACACTCTTTAGTTGCCCCAAATATTTGCTGCTAGCAAAGACTGCAGTATTCCCAAGGCAAATAAAACTGAATTACAGCAATGGAAAATAAAAAGTGTATTTTGAAGGTTACAAAGTCAGCTATTAGAAAGTGAGAAAATCCCAGAATTGTAGGCTTTTAATGAAGGTAAGTATGATGCAGTTTCATCAAATTTTCAGGATAACTTTGCCAAATTCTTAACATATAATCCTGTGCAGGGAATACAGCATTCTTCAAAATTTTGTTATGTTACTCAGGGCATACAGTTGAATACCTTACTGTATTGCAAATATAAATTTTGTTTAGGGCACACCAGCATTAATATTTTCATGGATGCTTACCTGTAGGGAAGGTAAATGCCGGGGGTTTTTTGTGCTAAGAGTGCTTTATGTGTCCAAAGGGCAAGTCCTGAATACACCACTGGTTTTTTGCATCTAGATAACTATAGACATGCATCACTTTTGATGGGCTTAGCACTTTGGCAAATCAGACCTAAGCTCTCAAATTAACCTGCAGAAAATGAGGGTGTATCACATAATTAGCCTATGAGTGGTATGATAGTATAAAACTTAACCACAGAAATGGATGGAATATAACTGTAAAGGAGAATCTTGAGTTAACTTAGCCATGACAGCCACTGCTTTTGCAGTCACCTCCTTGCCACACCATGTTTCCATCTACAACAAGGCAGAAGCAGGAGCTCTCCACTCTCTTTTGTCTACATAATCTAGGTTTATCTGTAAAGCTCTTTCCTAAATTACATCCCTGTAGATATATCTATATATGAAAATTTTCTCATTAAAAACTCAGAGTTAAAATGTGAAAATTCTCCCTTGTGGCAGCTGTAACACAGCTCCCTTGTATTTCACTTCCAGAAGAGGATGTCTCATTTTCCCACATCTTAGATTGCCAGTCCATCTCCTCACAAAGCTAAAGACTCTATGACTTCAGAATTATTTGAATCAATGGTTTATCTGGTGGCATGCTAGCTATTCCTTCTTTTCCTTCAGTGAATGAGTTTTATGCCAGATTAGAAAGAAACCAGTTCTCACTGTGACTACATGATAGTTAGCTATAACAGAAGGGAAAATACGGGATTGCATGACTTGTGGCACAGGTGGCAGTACAGAGAAATGGGACCATGTCTTTTGAGGCTCTGCAGTCGTACAAAGTAAGACTGCAGCCAGGAAGATGGAGCACCTTCTGTTGGTCCCTTCTTCTCTTGATCCTCTTGCCCATCACTTTTATGCTTCCTCAGTTTCAATTTTTGATCCAAATCCCTTTCTTCTTTCCCACTGAGTCCTAGACTGCAAACTGTAGGAACCATTTCAGTCCTCTTGGCTTCTCCTCTTCCATGCTGTTATTGCCACTCATTTCCAGTTTCACCTCTCTTCTTGGATTTCCCCTTTGAGTCATATCACAATTCCACATCTTAACCTCCACACTGAGGCAGTCATCTGTTCTGTCACATTTCTCTTAAAAATCTTTTCTATTCTTACTGTCCTCCTCTCTTCTTTCCTTTGGGTCCCAGATTTCATCTTGCCCATTCATCCCCAGTTTCTACTCATCTGTACCTAATCCTCTTTTTTTCCCCCTCCCTGGCTCCCATTCATGATCTCTTTGCCTATTCAGTTCCTGCCCCTGCCCCTGTGGACCTTTCAGGTCCTTTTTTTCCTGACACAATATGAGTCCATGTGCTGGTGCATGTAATAGGTATATGTTTGGCATGGCAATCCACATGACAGTGAATTACAACACTTGAAATGCAGAGGCAGATGAGTGGGACTTCTCACCTGTTTCAGCATGGGGTCTTGTTCAGAGATCAGGCTGCTTGGCTGTGATTGACACAGGAGGCCATGTGAGAGAGGCTGCCGTGCTGCCCATTCCAAAAGCATTAAATGCACCTTGGTCTGTTCTCAAAGGAGAGAACACAAAGTGAGAATCAAATGTATTAATCTTGAATCTAGTGAGTGAGATTTGAGAAGTCTGCAGCCTTTCCGTCCTACACTTACAACACTGCACTTCCCTTTGACTGTATTCTAGCAGGAAGGGAGACGGAGAGCAGGGAACAAAAAGGCTTTTACTTTCATTGCCCTGAATACAGCCTGATCTCTATTAGCTCAGAGCTTCACTTCCAGAGAAAACAGCTGCTGAGCTAAGAGCTGGAAGCAGACCCAGTTCCAGTGGCATCTTCACGGAATTAAGCCCCAAAGGTCCAGCAGGTCATTAGAGTGTACAAAACCTCTTTTCTTGTGGGGCTTATAACCTAAATAAATTTGGACAGATTATCTTTGACACAGAGGTTAATTTGTTGACCCCGTTTCAAAGTCTGATGCCACTGCCGTTTCTCAAAATCACTACAAATGTTACCACGGGTATTTTTCTTTATCATTGTTCACAAAAATACATAGATTGTTTTGGTTGAAATACTTCATGCGCACTTAAACTGAAGGCAAGAACAGACTTGCAGCATTGCAACTGCAATGGTTACGGCAGAGCAAAGCTATAAGCTGTTGAAAATAGCCTTTGAATGAGTAGTGTTAGGTGAGTAGAAAAGTAAGCCTTCTTCCTGCCGTCATTTATAACACATTATGTCACTGGTGTTTCAGTGACAGAGAATCTGCTCTTGTCTAAGCCTGGGAGTTTAAATCCTTGTGCACATGAAAGCTACCCAGTAGAACAGGCATTTGTCCATGTGCTGCATATAGCAAAATCACACTGTGATGTGTAACATACAGTACAGATTGCAGTATATACTGTTCAAAGTTTATTTTGAGTCTTCTGCATTTTCATAAGACAAAAAAATATGATCTATATCATCTTACAACATTGGCAGTATGAAACATACACACAGTATGCATTTTGAACTGTAGCATATGTACAGAATGTTCACAATTTAAACAGGAGAAATGTAGCTGAGCATCTATCTATCTATCTATCTATCTATCTATCTATCTATCTATCTATCTATCTATCTATCTATCTATCTATCTATCTATCTAAGCTTACTACCATGGTATTAGGAACCTCTCTGAAATCTTTGGTGTCTTCCAACTGAAAAGCTCTCAAAGCTTACCTTATGAATTCTCTGTCCCTTCCCCCAGCCCAGTAAGTATTTGCAAATGCCTTCACCTCTCTACACCCTGCAGTTGTTTCTAGCAGCTTTCTATACACACAAACAGCACTTGAAGAAATTTGCTAAGGAGCCAATACTACCATCATGGAACAACAGCAATTACACCCCACCAGTAAGGATAACAAGTGGACAAGTTGTATCCAGTTGGAAAGTAACATTATCCTTTCCCAAATACAACAGCATTTGCATTCTTTCTCCTCACTTACGACCATGCTGCAGCGATACCTCCATAAAGATCTCATGACAGCTTGAAACTGAAAATCCAAGTCTCAAAAAACTAATTTTTCAGCATGAGGCCGTATCACTATAAGACTAGGCTTGCACCTTCTGAAAATTAAATTATTTTCCTCTTTCCTGCTAGAGCTACATTAGAGGGAACTGTTCAGCCTCACCCTGTTTTTCTAGTTAGCTGAGATGCCAATATCTATGGATACATCTATTATAATTTTAACTGGTATGTTATGTGTAAATATCATCCAGTTGGATCTGCATTGACGTAATACATACTATATATAAGACACCAAACTTAAACATGTTTCAGCATCTAGCTCTTTGAGAATCCTTTACTAGTTAAGAATTCAGACCATCCTCTTGGGATTTTTAAAGAGTTGACACAGAACAGTACACAGCATTCTTAGAGTACTCAGGACCTTTCAGGCTGTATTCTCCATATTTCAAAATTACACAGTTTTGCTGATGGTGTGGTGCTTTTTGGTGTGTGCAGTTTTTGTATCTGCAATTGACCTGAGACAGTAACTTTCAGCAAATATGAAAAGTGTAAACTACAAAAGGCTGTTGTAACCACTTCACATCTTCTGCCAGAAATACAGTGATCTTCTTGGTGTTTTGATATTTGACTGTGGATGAGGGCTTACTCTAGCTGTCACAGCTATTTAGTTGTACATGAACAGGTATTTCTTATTAAACTGAGCTGAAACACTACATTTTCACAGCAAAAGTCACTTGTAAAATGAGTAATATTTTACTGTGCAATGTCTTACAGTGCAATGCATTTCAGTCTTGAATTACTCCTTTTCCATGAATTTACTGGACTAGTAGCTAAGAAACCTCTTGGGATTCCCAAGCTGGGGATTTCAAATATAGTTCCCTGCAAAACCCCTACAGAACTACATGTATAACATCAGTTTCTCTTATGGTTTCCTTTTGTTCACCATATTGCACAATAAGGGTTTCTGGTTTTTTTAGTCTCAGGAGGGACAGACAGCTGATGGTTTTAAGCAGTAGTGACCCAATTCTGAGAAACTTTAATGTCAGACACAGTAATTCGATTTTTGCTGATTAATACAATGGCATTTTTGAGTACTTAATTGAAATTAACAGGAATGTTTGAGGAAGAAGACACGCAGCCCTGATGACTGCAAATGGTCAGATATGACTCAAGCTGCTAAAAATGATGAAGTCTTCTAAAGTTCAGGAAGGCTTTTAGCTAACTGGTTTTTTATCTGCTAAGATACATTTGGGACTCTACAATCTTGAGAAAATTTACAACACGGCAAGCCAGAAGACTGAGCGTTGTACAACTTGTTTCCAAGATGAAAGGAATGAATAAACCACCAAACATTGTGAAACACATAATGCATGACAATACATGCAGCTGAGTGAGCAAGCTACGTGAACTTTTTGTCTGTCAGCATTCAACTGAACCACGATTCCAGAAACTGAAGCATCTTACCCCTTCAGTGTGAATTTGCATTGAACAGTATCTTACATCACATGAACATTTTGCAGCATACGTTGTACCAAATGGCAGTGGAGCTGTAAGGTACTGCCGCTGCCCTGGTATTTCGCTAATTCCTGTCCTGCCATAGAGTACCAAACTACCTGGACCTCTGAGTCACTCCACCTCAACCCACTTCTTCACGCTGGATCTCTCCATTGCCTCAGGTTTTCGTTTCTCACCTCCTCCGCTCTTCTACTTCTTCATAACACATCAGAGGGACTGGCACAGTGGGGGACTGGACCCAGATTCTTCTCATACAGCACAATGTCAAAAGGCAACCTTCACTATTCATATCTCATTTATCCTATCTCAAGTTTTATGAAGCCGGTGGGGTGTTGTCCTGGTGTTTAGGCGGGGGGCACACATCGGCTGTCTGTACCAAAACCGAGTAGAGGTCAATGGGATGTCAGAGGCGCTACCTGCCCAAACCCAGCCCCGTTAGCAGTGGGGACACGCCACCGCCGCTGCGCCCCACGAGCTCGTCCGCGGTGCCCCGAGACCCTCCCGGGGTGCCGGGAGGGCTGACGGGGATTGGAGGGCGGGGAGGACGGAGACCACCCCCCCCATCTCATCCCGGGTCTCCGTCTTGGGACCTTTCCGCCACATCGGAGCCTTTCCCCGCGAGCCGAAGGCCGAGGCTTCC
>VZRE01000769.1:81659-168400 GCA_013396775.1 Cephalopterus ornatus
TGAGGGCGGTGACTCCTCGCCTGACCGCGGCACCTGGGAGGCTGGTGTCGCCTCCCGTGGGTACGTGGGAGCCCGTGCTCCAACAGGAGGTGTGCGCGGAGCACACGTCCAGGCTCCGAGAAGTTTGGCGCGTGTGAAAACATGCGTGACCCCGAGGTTTGCTGCGAACCCGAAGGCGAGCTGTCCGTGCCGCAGCACAGACCCCGGGAGCCGTCCCGCGGAGCCCGAGGGGCGCGTGACGTACCTGCGGCCGCGGCGGGGTTGCGACATCGGCCCTCGCTGCCAGTTGTCTGTGTGATGAGTAGCTCGGGTCATGGACATCCTAGTGACTTCTGTTAGTGTGTCTCACGGGGCTGCCTTTAGTTTCTGTCAGCTGTACGATCTAAGGAGTCGCAGAAGGTACACACGTGTTTTGGGAAACTTTAAGAAGAACTTACACTCTTTTTGAGGGGAAAAAAGTACTGTCTGGAACTATATTTTCTGTTTCTGAATAGCTGTTACTTTATATACTATCATTTTCACAGGTATTTATCACTTGATGAAGTGAAATGCTTGATCAAGTTTAGCCAATACTTGATGCTTTTCAGTGTCTGTTCCGCAGATGATGATCCCAACGTTTGAGTGGGGTCATCCCACAAGACAAACTACTTGACAGAGTAGTCTGTGATGTGGCTTCATGCTTCAGCTTGGTTTATGAATTGGATAGCTGCTGCTTGACTGGTAACTCTTATTCCCTCTCCTCATCATCCCTGTTACTTATCTGACCCTCTGTAAGCTGTTTCTAGGAGTTAAACCAGCCAAACCCCCAATTTTTTTGATAGCTTTAGTTTGCTGCAAGTCTAGCTCCCTGAAGAACATCAGCACAGGAAACAAAAGGGGAGCAGGAAGGACATGGTCAGGCCAAATGGGATTGGGTGTCGTTTTAAGGCTAGAAGCTGTTATGCTGGCTCAGCCATATTATAAAATTGTGCCTGTCATTAGTTGAAATTCTAGTACAATTTTAAAAAACCCCGAAGTTTTGAAAATGGAAACAGGCAAAGCTCTTGCTTGTAAAGTTTTCAGCCAGATGTGAATGGTTGGTGAAAAGGATCAAAGAACCCATTTTGAGTTATTTTTATAACCCTTGTGGCTGTAGAGTTTTTAAAGTGCACTCTTTAGAGTCTACAGCAAAATTGTTTGGACATTTATGCCACAGCAGAATGATATTATACAGAAGGCCTCAGCAAGAAGATGTACTGTCTTGCCTAAAAACCCAAACTTCTGTTTGATAAACCACTGTAAATCCTGTGCTGTTTCTCAAAGAAATGTACAAAGCACTAGCATACAAAGAACTGGAAATAATAAGTGGATAAACTATCAAACTCTGTATAGCACAGCCCTCAGCATAAGGGGCTGGTGTTGAGGTACTATCCTGCTCCAGTAAAATGTGCAATTAATTATTTTAACATAAAGGAAGAAAAGAAATTATGCATTATCTGGAGAGGTGCCTGGGAGCAGCCTGGCTGTCTTCATCAGCCATTTCTGATCAGTGGGAAGAAACGCTGTACTAACGGTGCAGCAGATTAAAGAATAGGGATAGGTCTTAGTTCATGCTTCTAAGATTTGGTGCAAGTCTGTGATATCCCCTTATTATCTGACCCTTATTTGTTTATCCAACCCCACGTGTCCTCCATGTATCTCATTTTTTCTTTCCCTTTCTTCTATTTGAATCTAAAATCCAGGAGGGTTTGTTAAGCGGCAGGTGGGGCTGCCCCTCCCCTCAGGAATCCACTGTAAACATTTGCAAACTTGCTGACACAGTGACTGTTGGTAAATTACTGCATAAATAAATGCCAAAGTCAAGGTTGTATTCCTGGATCACACCCATTTGGACAGAAACACAAACAATATTAGTTTTGTGGTGCTTGTTGCTACTTCACTTATGTGTGTGTTTTTATATAAATTAATTTATTGCTCTAATGTTAGTATGCTTGTACCAGTGTGCAAACTGTATAAGGGGATTATTGTGTCTAAGGTACCAATGTAAACTTGACCAAAAAAATAAAAAAAATTTGACATCTTAACCACAGCCATGCAATGGTTCCATCAGGATAGCTACAGTAATCAAATATGTGTATGTATAAATGAAGAGTTTAAGTACATACATAAACAACACTAAGTGCTAACTTGCACCACAAAGTTTGGTATGTTTGTTTTGCTAGATGATGCCTCTGTCCTGCTCCACTGAGGCAAAGCACAACCACCTCTGCAGCTGCAAGAGTTACGTGTCTAGGAGCCTGATGAGGATTTGTACATCCCCGAGAAGAGAACTCTTTAGTCCATCAGTGATGTTCCTTAAGCAGATATTTCAGGATTTCACGTTTCTTGGTGTGAGGTGCTTCTGCTTGATTCCTCTCAGGCTGAGTGCTTGTTATTGGAGAAAAGATTTTGTCAGAAGAGGTGTTGATTGACTTAATTTGCCACTGCCTTTTTCTGTGACAAATTCGATGTAATCTGCCATTACAAGATTTCAGGATGAGTTCAGTACTGGTTTTCTTCTTAAAGTATTTATATCTGCTCTTTAGAGACAGGGTAGAAAGGAAGAGGAATTTCCTTTTGTATAAGTGTTTATCATTTGAGTACTTTCGGCGGTAATAACACAAAGGAAACTAATTGGAGTCTTTGCCAGGTTTTGTGTCACAGATGGTGAAGAAACAGAAGAACGAAAGTTTCCATAATCACAGAAAAATTTATTTTGAGTTAAACTTCTGTGTCAGATGAGCCTCAGTGTGTTCTGCATGCAGCAGAGGGATCTCCCTCTTACTGGTAAATGAAGAAAAGCCTAACTAGGCTGTTTGCTGGGGAATGTATTTTCTTCAGAGTGCTTCCTTTTTGCTGCTGTACAAAAGTGTTTCTGCTATGGCAAAACCTGATGACCTCCTAGCCTGGAGACCATACAGATTATTCTCTTTTGTCTTCATAAAGTGTCTAAGTCATCCCTAGATTTATGTGGGGTCTTTTTTGGTGTTTTTAAACTGTTGGAGCAGGAGGTGAGATGGCAGGTGAAGCTAACTCCTCCTTGTCTTCCAGCAGTGATGCTGCCCAAGTCAGTGAAGGGCCCTGGAGATCCACAGAGGCTGTCTGCTACTGACTTCGATAGTAGTAGTACTATTCCACTTCTTCTTGCTCAAACGGATGCTTTTTTTTAATTGTGTGTCCATGACTGAAAATGATCACAGATTGTAACCAACAGTTTGTGGACAAGGATGGGGTATTCTCTGACTCCCTCCCTGCAGGGCAGATACTGCACATTACTAGGAAGAGGAAGAGGCTCAAGCTGTGGCCACAAATTAAAACCACAGTCTTTGGGGAAGGGAACAGTGGAGAGAAGGGCAATAGAGATTGTTGTGTCTGTATTTATCTATGGAAATTGGATTATTCTCCTGACGTTTTTCAGATAAAGAAAATACAGACCGAACCTGGAAATACTCATCAGAGGTTTATAACTGCTTTGAAGGGTAACACACATCCAATGTGAGCTACGTCAGAGAAAGGGTTTGTAAAAAATATTCCCTCTGTAATTCTATGGCTTTAAAAATGAGAGTAGATTTAAATTACAAATTAAGGAGAAATTCCTTACAGTGAGGGTGGTGAGATACTGGAAGATGTTGCCCAGAAAAGTTGTGAATGCCCCATTCCTGGAAGTGTTCAAGGCCGGATTAGATGGGGTTTTGAGCAACCTGGTCTAGTGGAAAGTATCCCAGCCCGTGGCAGGGGCTTGGAACTAGATGGTCCTTAAGGTCCCTTCCAACCCAAATCAATTATTATAAATGGTTTTCACAGTCAGGATTGCTTGTGAGGAATGATACGATACATGGTGCATCTCTGTGGGTTTTAGTGTATAGCAGTATAGGAATTGCCATGCTGTGTTAGATGCGACATTTACGTTCTAATATGTTGTTTCTGCAATGCATCACAATATGGTATTAAAAAACCCCAAACAACTTAAATGGTATAATTGTAGATTAAAGTCAACATAAGAAGACTTATATTTCTCAGAAAGGATTTTGCTGTGACCTGAGTTACAGATTTAAAACCTTGTTGGAGCAAAGTGCCTTTCATTTTTCCCTTTTATTCTATTCTCTAAAATACCTCCAATCTATACAATCACGTTCATCTAAGATACTTTTTCCCAAAATTGCTCTCTTGAACCCAGACAGATATTGTTGAAAAGAATATAGATTTCGTCTTTGCCTTCAAGAACATCTTATCCTTCTCTGTGACAAGCTGTGAGCTTGCTAACAGCTCTCTTACCAAGTGAATTGTAGTTCACAAGATGTCATCAGCCTGTCTTTTTTACCACTTCTGCTAATTTAGGCAATATGTTAAGGTAGTTTTCAGTTGGAGGGAACATCAGGAAGGACAGATACAAGGATATCAGAAAAATCTGGCCTCTTCCTTCTTACCTTGGCTTTCTACAGAGGCCTTTTCATCCGTCCTCTTGGTTGGAGTTCTAGGGAGTGCATGCGTTTTCATGACCTCCTTTTGTTTACTGTCATTGTCCGCTCTGAAAAGGACTGAAGACTGAAGCTGTTTAAGGCAGAAAAGTAACAGTTCTGTTTCTTAAGTAGCCTTAGAAAACCTTTCTTTCTCACCATCACACTTGGGTTTTCTGTCAACTGTTCACTGCTGTGCCAAGATGTGGTGGAAGCTTATTTCTTTGCTTGCTTCTTCTGGTCAGAGCTTAAGTGAAGGTAGAATAAAATGAAGTAAACAAAACCAGAACCTTCTCTAGGTGTACAAGACTCCTTTCACTGCCTTTTGGTTTTTCTTATGGTACTAATAGACCTGGAGAGTTGTTATGTCATGGGTCTTGCACAGTAACGTGTCTCAAGACAGGTTTTTATTTTTCTTCTTATTTTTTCAGTGCTGCTTCTCATCCTTCTGGTGTGTAGTCTGGGTATCATGTACATTTTGGGTTCTGCTTCCTACCAAAGCTTTGAAGATGATAGGAAGATGAGACCTCTTTTAGCAGATAATGAACTTGCCCAATAATCTGTGATTTTGCAGTATTCTTTGCTTAAGGTACACTGCCACCTAGCAACAGTTTCCCTTCCCTCCCAGTTTTCTTGACCTACTTTGTTGGGGGTTGTTCAGCTTTATAGTTTGTACTTGGTCTGGTCTTGATTAGTATCCAGAACCCATCAGTAGAAGCCATCAGGGTAAATGTATGTGTGTGGGGGGTGGAGATATTTTTAGTGGCAATAAGAACTGCTAGCTTCAGGTTTCTCACTATAATACAATAGTTTTTACTCTTACGGTGTTTTTTTCATTATGTTTTTTTGGAAAAGGCCTGTAATATTTTTTTTTCTCTTGAAATGCTTGATTTTGCTTTCTTCTTTCTTCTTTGAAGCAAATAAAATTAAAGGGTGAGAGTTAAAGGAATTTGCTTTCTGCTCTTTTTATTATTCCAGTGCAACATGAAGCATGGGAATGTCCATCTAGACCACTGTATATGAATGTACAGCGCTTACAGAAAGTTCTGAATGATTAACCCTTCTGCTCCTTCTCCAAGCTGATAGTCTTAGAGGTGTGAATGAGGGTAACCCAAGCGAATACAGAGTGCTTCAAAAATTATATTTGTGCTTACCACTATATTTAGAGGAGGAAAGCACACTGGTTGACAAATCTTAGCAGAAACGTTACATATAAAGGTGTGAAGGAAAGACACAAAGGGGCAAATCCTAAGCCTGGTATCCTCTTACACAAGATATTAACTATTTCTTCTTTAAGAATGATGGCAAAATTTTCCATGTGATGTGTTTTAATCACTGGTGATGTAACTAGAGAGCTACATCACCAGGTGACTGATTGGAGTCCTGACCCACAAATCTATCTGGGCCTTAGCTCCCCCAGCAAGAAGTGACTTCAGTGGGATTCAGGGACTTGGGTGAGTTCCAGGCTTTCAGTCTTGCTTGTGGACTCCACCTCAGTTCCCCTGCCATAAATTGGAGATCAGTGTGGTCTCTTGGTTTATGGCTAACGCAGACAAATGCTTCGCTGGGCACTCACAGAGTTGTCAGAGAAGCTGAAAAAAATTTTTCCCTGGTATAGCCACTCAGTGTGTGCTAAGGAACTGTTGCCTGTCCATTCCCTTTCTCCTGTATGCTGAAATATAAGCTGTAGGTGCTGTATTTGTGCAATGTTCAGTTAAGCTTGTTGAATCATGTCAGCCACTTAAGTGTTTTGCTCAGTTATATGAATTATGGTCCCCAAAATAATTGTTTGGGTTTTTTGTTTGGTTTTTGTTTTTGTTGTTTGGTTGGTTGGTTTGGTTTGGTTTTTTGTTTTGGTTTCGTTTTTTGTGTGTGGTTTGTTTTGGTTTTTTTTTAATTCAAGTGTTTTGATTAAGAATTTGGTCAGAGCTTGTTTTAGTAAAGTAAGATAACTCTTCTCAGTACTCCATCTAGTCACTTATTTAACTTAGTGCATCATAATGCCAGGGAGTGGGGGAAATACAGAAGCTAAAAGAAACAGCATAAGTGCAATGTTAATACACTATATGAAGTTAAGGAAAATCTCACTGTTAAGTTGGCAGTCTTCTTCTCTTTTATCCAAGTTTTATAGATCTCCTTGGTAGTGGAGCCAGGCTTGGAACACATTTTCCTGACTTCTAGTTTTGTGCTTTAACTTGCTGCCTTTCCTTTCCAAGACACTTACCATATATGTATGACATTATAGCTGTCTGGTAAACTAACTTTTTCAACCATGAGGCAGATTTTGAATTCTGATTTAAAACTTCAGTAGTGTTCTTTTTCTTTCCCCACCGTTTACTGATCCTTCTACAAGAAGCGTGTAGGTTTTTAGGCTAATATCCATTTGCATGCCGTCTGGGAGAATTTTGGCTGACTGAGAGTCCCATAAAACAAAAGTTTCCTCTTTACAAACCACATGGAGCTTGGCTGTAGATATTCAGTCCCTTTCTCCACAAACTGTTTTTAATGGTGCCAGATTCTTCTGTTTCTTCTCCTTGTTTGGCACATGTCAAGAAAAAAAAATCTTGGCTCTTGTATAGAACATATCTTGTTTCCTCTTAACTGCTCGTACTTTCTATTCGTAATTCAAATCAGCAGAAAAATGCTATGGTTGTGCTTCTCGTGATTTAATCTTATAGTTCCTAAGCAATATTCTAATGTTCTTAAAAAAATAGTGCTCTCTCATACTGTAGGCCTAGCAGTAGGAGGTTCTAGCTGAATGCAGCGGATGTGCCTGTGTTGATTTTGGAGAGTATGCATGGAGTCCTGACTGGGTAGCCTGCTCAAGCCCTGTGGAGGCACGTGAAGAAAGAACAGACGAGCAAAGTGAAGCCAAAATGGGATGTTAAAGGAGTATCCTCTCCACCACCCAGCTGTGCCTTTCTGATGCTGCAGTGAAAACCTGTAGGCACCTTGAGGCTCATTTCCATAGTGGGAAGTTGAAGAAGTGTCTCCTTGCTGGCCCATGGCATCCCAGGGACCTAGCAGAGAGCCTGTGTGTGTTTGTCACAAGCTACTAATTTTCCTTGCTGACAGCCTTCCTCTGCACCCATTGAGCTCTTATTTGTAAGAGTCAATCTGCTTCTGATGTCTAAGGCAGAGTGCAGCAGCCCTGCAAAGTGTGGTCATCTGTCTGGTCTATTGTGGCTCCCCAGAAAAATCAGCAAACTGCTTAATCACCTGCACTTTCCCTATCCCATTGCCTTGCTTTTGTAAGATACTTCCCAGATTTCTCCCGAGTGGTCATTACAAACTCTTACGTCACTTGCCTTGCCTAAAAAGATTGAATAAAATTAGAATTTTTTGAAAGATATATTGAAAAAATTAGCATAGAAAATGGATGCATTTTCATTACTTTTAAAAGATATAGTATTTAGAAAAAAATTATGATTTTATTTCAGCACTGTGTGAGAATGGAGGTTTTGCAGTTATTAGCTCTAGCAGCTCTGTTTTTGTTAAAAAAAAACCAAACTCGAAAGGAACCCATGTATTCCTTAACAGCAGGAACTACTGCTATTCAAGCACAGTAGACAGAACTTATGAAGAACTGCTGGTTAAAATTAAGTTTCTGAGAAGTCTGTATTTCAGTCTTTTTGTACTCTTGCGTTCCCTTTGTATGTATGCCAGCAGAAGGGTGGATCTGCCCCTTTGTCACCGTGTAATTCTGTAGTCTCTGAAGGCTTTAGAGAGATAGTGTCTATAATAGGGCCCCAAAGAAAATCAACCTATTTTCTGAAACTCTCATTTAATCTGGTTAACCAAAGAAGATGCTTACTGAAGGAAAGGCAATTACTAGTATCTCCTCAGAGAGAATTTGAGTGACTTCCATTGCTGGTCCGTTCACCTGCTGCCACAGTAGCGTTCAGTCATCGCTGCCCTAGCTGGAAAGTACTGCTCCATGTTTTCCCCTTCAGTGCTGACATGTTTTTTTAGGTTGCAATAGCTCCTCTTCAGAGCTTCTGATGTTGGTAGATCATAGCCACACTAATTCTCTCCAGCTGGTTTTTCAGCATGAGAAGCTTTGGTAGTTGCATTTGGGAAGCTTCTCTGAAAATATCTCAAACAGTGGATTGATGACAAGGCATAATTTTTTCCTTCAGTTGTTCAGGAGTTGATCTGTGATATTTACTCAGATGACTTATGCTTCAGTAAGACAGAAAAAACCTCCCTGGAAGATTTACTTTTGTTTTGGTGGGTACCAGTATTTATGAAATGTTTCCAGTGCATGATGTGTTTCTTCCATATTCCTTTCAAAAACTTCTGTTATTCTGTTGGATGGGGTTTTTTTCACATTTTTAAAAGATTTCAAGATCACTAGGTTAGTTGTCAGCGTGGTAACTGTTTTGCTTAAATAGCAAATTTCCAAGACCTACAGCTGGGGGTGAGGCGTGTTGCCAGAGCCCGTGCTGCAATGTTCCTCTGTGATTCCCATTTAAAAAGTAGCAGCTGTGTAGCTGTACGGGAAGTGAAAATGTCTCTCAGTTCAGGAGTCATCCAAGAGCCAATTGTAAAACATGATGAACTGACTGAATTGATATTTGGGAGGAAAAATGAAAGTACTGGGAGGACAGGCTTGTATGTGGTGCTCTTTTTAACCTTCAATACACGCCTGAAAGATTCTGATTCAACAGCTGTAGTACTTAGGTGTGCGTATCTGATTACGAAGTTGTTCTTATAGTGTACTACACAAAAGTAGTGCACTATAAAAGGCCTTTCAGTAACAGTTGCCATCAGAGCACATCTGACTGATGAAGATTCACTTCCAGGACCTGGAACAAGTGCAACAAGCCGAGTTCAGAGCCTGAGCTCCTTTGGAGGACCAAATGAGGGAAACTTGAAGTTTGTGTACTAGCAGCTTGCGCGTAATATCCTTTAAAGCCAGGTTAAATTATCTGTCGCCATTAAGGAGCGACACAGAATTGTTCACAGCAGGACTGGAGAGGTTTCCCCTGTATGTCAGTGTTCAGTGGCTTGGGAAACAGCTGCTTGCGCAGTGTCTGGTTTTGTGGATGAACAGACAGCTCAATTTCTGGCATTGCTGCTTTAAGATACAAAAATGATAATTAAGCTTCAAAGAAATCTTGCATATGTGAATGAGTCAGAATTATTTTTTCTTCTATAAGCTGTTTAGTTTCTTGCATCTTATGTAGTGAAAACACTGGTAGATCCTACTTGGTATTACCACATTATGAGTGAAAGGATTTTTTTCATAACCTTTGCACTTCCTCAGATAGAACCACATCAGCTGTAATAAATTTAGAGCCTTAAAAACCTGTTGTTATGAAGACTTTAAAATAAAACTGTGCAGGCTGTGGCTGTTCAGTGGTAAGAAGCTAAAATAAGACAATGCTGAGATATGTTGGGCTCAAAAGAAAGTTCAGATTTCATGGCTTCATGATCTCCTCTGCAGAAGGAAACCTTTGTGTTTCTCTTGGGAACTAAAGTCCAATAAAGCACGGTTGTTGTGACCTATCCAGTCTTACCTCCCACATAGTTTAGGCCATTGCAATGTCTCCTGCATTAGTTGCATTAAAAGATGCTTGAACACAGTTGTGCTTAAAATTGTGCATGGCAAGTGTCCTGCCTTTGGTTTATTTTTTCCCTTGAGGGACAAATAGTCTAGTGCTAATCGGGTAGGTTATTCTTACTACCCTGTTTTCACTTTCAGAAAGGGGGGTGGATTCAGTCTCATTAGTGGATGCCTAGGTCCTCTTGAATGTTGAAAAGATTTAATTAAAAGTGACGAAAGATATTCCATGATGTCATCCACAACAAACAAACAAAGTAGTCTGTTCCTGCTGTTCCAAATAAATGCTTGCTTAGGGGCATAGGCAAGCTCATCTGACGCATCATTTCTTGTGCCTCAATGGCAGTTCAGTATAGACTGAAAGAACTTGCATTTTATGTTTTCTTCCCACCCCAAGAATGTTTGAGTGGACTGATATGTGTGCACTGCCTGCTGCTGCTCTGTAGTGTCTGCATTGCGTGCTCGCTTGATTGTTTTGGAAAGAAGATCAACCAATTTTTTTAACCAAGACTGTGAAAATCAGAGATAATTCAGATGGGAGCAGATGAACCAATGCTTCATTTTTTTGCTTAGACATAAAAAGAAAAGAATATATCTCATTTTGTTTTACACACTATTTCATCATATCTTGTTATTAATAATTCCACCCTGCTGTATCAGATGCTTCTTTTACCTTTTTGTGGCAAATATGAAATCATCTCCTTAAAGACAGAAAGATACTGGAAGGTCTATCATGCTCATGGCAGTCAGTTAATTTCTCAAGATTGTGGAAGGGACAGATTAGCTGATTGCCTGCCAAAGTATGAATTTTACTGTCAAGACAGTATGGAATAATGTAGAATCATAGACTCATAGAATGGTGTGGGTTGGAAGGGGCCTTAAAGATCATCTAGTTCCAAGCCCTCTTCCATAGGCAGGAACATCTTTCACTAAACCACACTGCTCAAGGCCTCATCCAACCTGGCCTTGAACATTTCCAGGGATGGGGCGTCCACAACTTCCTTGGGCAGTCTGTGCCAGTGGACACCTCTTCATTTTCCAAGGTTAGGCTGGTCAAAACAGCCTCAATAAATACGACTTTCTCTGCTAAATTTCTCAAAACTGCTCTGTTTATGGAAACCAACCAGCACAGTTGGATTCTGTCATATAGGTAAGGTCCTCAGGCCCTACTGCAATCTGTTGATAATCATTACAACCTGACTGCAGAGTTTGGCTGGTGCTTAGCACTAGATTTATGTCACTAAAGGATAAAGTCTCTATTTATCACTCCTCCCTTTTTCAGCAGGCTTTATGTTTTGTATCATCCATTTTGTCTGCTAGATATTAGAGTGCTTTTTTTGCCTTTTCACTGTTCACAGAATTCACTGCACTGTGTAGTAACTGTCCTCATGAATTCCCATTGCTATGCTCAGCAGGTAAGCTGGGCTAATGAGACCCTTCTTTTTTCATTTGAGTGGGTTTTGCTAATTGCTTTTATCACACTGGAACCTGTAAAGGGATTTTCTGTAGACAAAATGACAACAAAAAAATGAAGCGCTTTTGTTGGTAAATCACCTGGCAATTCCTCATGGATCCTCAACATATCTGTCAGCAAACATGAGTGACTCCTTAACGTCCAGTGCCTCTAATTGTCCTTTATTTCCCCTCTGCTCTCCTTGTGTGGGATTTGTCATTTGATAGAATGAAACCTAAAAGCAGGTTTTGATGGAGTGCATCTCCAGTCAGCAGTAGGGAGAACGAAAGAATGAAATTAAGGTGGTCAACAACCATCAGGAAGAGAAATTTCATCCAGTCTCCTGCGCTGTCCTGTGGTTGTGGCTGGTCTCTTGGTGTCTCAGTTCATACTTATATCACTGTTTCTGTAACAGCTCAGCTCATGTGAGGCCCCTGTCACTTCTGCAGTCCTAAGGGGTAGGGACTTCAACACTTACCCTTCACAAAGGCTCATGCTCCCCTAAATATCCGTTTCTGTCCATCTTCCATCTTTTGCCCCAAGTCTTGCTCACTATACTGATCGTCAACCCAAGCACTCACCTTTCCCAGCATCTTATAATTATTTTCAGCATGAGGATGGCATAAGGTTTTGTGACCTTCCTGAGAAAATATGATTGAATGAATTTCAAGCCTTAGAAATGAGATGGCAGCTGTTAGTTAGGAGGAGACAGCCTCTGTGAGTCCTAGGTAGACCTGTGCTCTGGCTTTTGAAGAAAATTTACATTGAATCTTAATGGGGTTTCCTGAACCATTAAGTTTGTAATTATTGATGTTTACAAACTTCACTGGGTTTGTGTTAAATCAAGATATATTTGGATTATTTTTTTTGTCTAACTTGAAGCTTTGCCCTTGAGCTACAATGTAGTCCTTTCTTATCTTCGACTTTGTGGAGAGTAACTTGAGAGCTTCTTGCCTTTCCTACCACACCTGCCTTCTGCAAGAATCCTTCCTTCACCCAGAGAAGGAATTGGAGCCATCACTATTTTCTTCATTTATATAATTCTGTCATTGCTTTGACATCAGCGTAATCTTCTTGACTGCCTGATCAAACTGATTTTCAACAGTTTTAGACAGGGTAAAAAATTAGTGCATTTAAGTCTTCATTGATTTTTTCAAGCAGTTTCTCTGTCATTCAGTCTAGCATTTTCTTTCCTTATCTCAAGTCCCTTTTGGGTTTTTTTCCCTGTGCTTATCTTGTTCCTTATAAAATATCTACTACAGCTGGTATTTTCCAACCTTGAGACCTGTAATTCTCCTAATTTCATGTCAAAGCAGTTAACAAGTGATAACAGACCCTTATCAGACTTTGTATTATTTCAGTGTTCATCATGACTTTTTGGCTTTACTGTAGACATTTGAGATTTTCCACAGATTTCAGCAAGCCCAGGATTTTTTTATTTTATATATTTGCTCACAGCATACAGCTTCAGTGGTAGTTGCAGCTTTATCATACAGGCAAATGAAATAATCTCTTCTGTAAGTGATGTGTGTAGATTTAGCATTTTTGTGGTTCATAGCACATCAGTAACAACTGAAATACTATTGCAGTAAGAAAATCTGTTCAAAATCACAGCAAATCCAGCTGCTGTGGGCTTTTGAAAAGGGAACGGTGCTTTGGTTTGTGGTTATGTTTCTACCATGAAAAAGCTTTGGATTTTGTTACAGAGGAAGATTTGCGTTTTTACTTTGCAGGATGAAAATACCCAATAGTTAAGGGTGCTTTTGGGAGAACTGCAGACGCTGGATTTCTCAGGGACGTTTTAAACACCAACAAAGTTTTGCCAACCTGGCTGCATTAGGTGAGCTTGTGATTTGTCCCTCTCCACCACAGCTGTATGTGCAGAAGGCCCCCAGCAGTGTCAGCAGTACTTGGGGGTAGAGGGGATTGCCATCGTAGTACTTTCTGGTTGAGGAACCAGCTTAGTGTGTCTTCAAGACATGTTTGCTTACATGGAATTTTCTGCCATTAGGGCAGATCAGGCCATACAGGAAGGATGGGAAATCTTGATGCTAAAGACATGCAGCCTGACCATGCTGACTTCTTTGCAGGACCTCATCTTCACCATCTCGCTGTCCTTTTCATGGTGACTTACCTCACCATGCAGAGGATAATATGAGTTTAGTTGCGGTTCATAGAAGTTCCCTTGTGTTCTGATTCACTGAATTGCTGAAGTGATGGCTCTTTTTAAGCCTTTGAATCACTTCTGGTTTTAGGGGGACTTGAGCTTCTAAGTGGACAGATCAGCACTTTCATACTGAGTCAAATGTGAATTTCAGGTTTGATAGTATGATACAGAATATACAGTAGTATATCCTCTCCTAATTCCTGGGGGAAAATGTGGTTCTAATTTTATACTTTGAACAGAATTTCAAAGTTCTTAGAGAACGAGACCACTTCTTGTTGGTAACTGAGGTTACTTAAAAATAGCACTTTCACTTCCATCTTCACAGCCATACTGGATGACAGTTTACAGGGTTGAGGCTAGTTTTAGATTTTCTTTTATATGCAATACTACGTATGTTTGAACTTATGGATTGAATGGAAGTATAATGGCCACATGGCCCTGATCACAAGGCAACCTTTTTTCTCATTCCTAAGACTGTGAAGCAGTGACTTGTCTCTCAAACTCCTTTTTGGGGCTGTAATGCTAGCAGCTGCTTGTGGCTAGACGGAGTTGGCAAACTCGCTGTGTTCTGCTAAACCCACTTCGTATTTTTTCTTTCTGTAAGCTGGCACACTTGTGCAACCACATTTGCTAACGAGTCTGATCTGGTGTTTCCCAGTGGGATACTAACCTTTTAGAAGCAGTCTGAAGCTTCTTCTCCTTTCATGAAAAATATGGGGAGGAGTAGTTCTGTTGACTTACACAGAACAGAAGTGCTCTGTTTCAGTGATTCAGAAGGCTGAAGCCTTTAGAGCCTTTTTTCAATTGTAAGCAATAAGATGCAGAACACAGTCAAGGACTTCTGTCTTCCAGCTGGGGACCCCATCGTATGTGAATTTCCTCTAATCATGGTGACAAAATTAATAACACAGGTGCTAAGTGTCACAAAGTCACTTTTGAGCCGTGAAGATTTTCTGACATTATAGTATTTTTTGTTTATTTTGGGCATCTAGAAACTGAGAGAACTTCTTCAAAAAAATCCATCCTGAGTTAGTTAGAGCTTCCCACAAGAAGCTCTTCATGTGGGTTTCAGCTGCACAGTTCGTTACCATTGAATTTTTAAGAATTTCTTTTGGTCACTTTAGTACAAGATAGGTCCTTCTAGGAGGAACAAAAGCGTGTGGGTGGTAAAAGTAATGGATTTTTTCCATTTTGAAATCTGCGTGTGTTTCAGTGCATTTCTTCCTGCAGAAACCAGCTGTGGGGGGAGAAGGAAGGTAGGATGGGGGGAATCCCAGCATAGTCTCAGGGTGAGTGACAGGATCCAGTCAATGTCTGGGAAGCTGTCTTTATCCTACCCTGCAGACAGAGCCACACTGAGCTTAATTAATTCTTTTTTCAAAAGAAAGGGCATTTTCCGCATCAGTAATAATATTTATGACATTGCAATCATGAAGAGTGTAAGTCCTTTGCTCTGTTTTTCCTTAGTATCAGGAGTATCGCTTCTCATAATCCTGATGCTCAACCCTGAACTGGCAGCTTCTACTTCATCTTTAAAATCGTTCCTTTCTTAGGAAGTTCTTCCTAAATTAATGAGGACTGTAAGTAAATGGGAAGATAGATAACTCCAGGTGTACGATGAGGAAGGTGTAGGGTAGGTAGTTTAGTTGGCATATAATAGGTGGTAAAACTTTCGGAAACAGAGAGAGCTCATAAGAAGAGAATGGTAGACTGAAAACCCCAACTATCCTTTGATTACTACCAGACTGAAACATTCCTGTGGTCTTAGCATGCTAATTAACCACAACTGATACATTGTGGATGCTTGTAAATAAATGATTTTCCTTTAACTCTGGTTTAACTCCTGAAGATACTATTTTTGGTGCTTGTTTTGATCTAAGCTTTATATTCATTTACCTGTACTGTCTTATGTCAAAAATGTTGATAAATATTTCATGATATATATCTTTTATATAATATCTATACATAGGTCTTGTCAGCCTACACCTTTATGACAATACCTTTTAAAAGACAAAAATCTTGTTTTCCCTTAAAACTGATTTCCATTGGTTGTCATTTTCTTCAGTGTCAATTACCATTTGTTATCAATTCAGGCACTTGAGGACCTTTGTGTGAAACTGGAAGCACAGTCCAACTCCTTTGAAGTGAGTTTCTTACTAGTGTGTTGAAATGAATGTGTTTTCAGAGTTCACATATGATCTGAGCTTGCGTTTTTCCTTCTTTTTTTTTTCCTTAAACCACAACGCATATTAGGGGAACCGAGCTGGTATCAGTCTTTGTGTTTTTTTTAGATTTGAGCTTTGACTCCCCAGCATGACCATGGTGCTGCAGCTTCAGCAGTGCTGGAACCCCACTGTATGTGTGCTGTATTGATGATCTCTAAATCATGTCATCTGTGGTTGAGTGTGGTGATTCTTGGTACCAGAAGGTCATCTTCACTTTGTTACTGCAGTGATGGTGCCACACTGGAACTCAAACCGCTTTTACTTCAACGAGACCACTGAAATGATAATGCTGAGTGTTCACCACTAAATTTCATGGAAAAATTCAGTTTATTATTGCACAGTCATATGGTGTTGTTGGAAACTTTAACCTCCTTTTACAGGCTGATTAGTCAAGAGTTCAGTGGGCAGTTAGTCCACGCTTGGGATTCCACACTTTGTGTCATGTGCCATATTTTTCAGCTTTCTGTGTGACAGCACTGGACATACCGCTCTCCCTAGAAAGCCTAGCTAGTTCCTCACCCTTGTGCTAGTGCCAGGGGTGCTGCGAGAATCCAGCCTTGTTTTTATGTCCTTTGCACCATTCTTGGACTCATGGACTTCACTAAAGTTGCCCATTTATGGAAGGGATTAGGTTGATGTCCACTGTAGCTGGCTCCTGCAGAGCAGAGAGTGCCTCCCTTGTTCAGCAGGGAGCACCCTGTTATACAAGAAGGTTTTTTTAATTTTTTTCTGAGTAATTAGAAATTTATCAGGGTGGAACTCATGTACAATATAGGATCACTAAGATTTTCTCATGGATGAAAAGTAAAGGCTCTCTCATAAGCTGGAGTAATAGAAGATGATTGATATAGTATTAAGAATACAGTCATTTTATCTTGGCTTATTAAAAGTGATGACTCCAATAATTAATACATTAATACATTTTTTAAATAAGAAAGAATATGGAACAAAGACCTTCAGGCAACTTGTTTGTAATTCCCTTAACTATACTGTGCCTCACAAAAATTACTTCAAGAAGTGGATAAGTCTTTTTTGCTCCACAAAATCAAAATGAAAATTGCTTTCCGTTTTTTCAACCTGGTGCTTCTGCCAGATTTGTTATGTTGGGAACATGATGTGGTGAAAAAGGCATCTGTAACCTCAGGCTCTCAAGAAAAGGCCCATGTTTTATACATTATTCTCTTCTCTTCGATGGATACCTTCTAGGAAATGTCTTTGTTAGTTGTTCTTTTTTTCCAGTACAGAAATACTGCTTCAACATGTTCTGTGCTGAAATGTCAGCGTTGTGCTGTTGTGTAGGTGGTAGTATGTATTATACACAGTTTTCAAAACCTGAATAATCAGTGATGTGCATGACTTTGCCAGGGAAAACAAATGGCTGTGTCATTTTGATTTCGGTATATCAAGAAAATGTAACCTATAAAAGTTAATTAGCATTCTTCCAGAAGGAGGTTGTTTAACTAACATCTTTATTTCCATGTTTTCAGTTTTGTCAGAAGTTGGAGGGGAGTGTTTTATTCTGTTGCTAATATATACCCACAGATTTGCAGAGTATTTCACAGAGTTTTAGCTACCATGCATCTGTCCTTCATTTCAGCGAACGGCTCACTTGAACAGCCGCTTAAATCCACTGAAAAATTTTATTCAGTGTTTCATGTAATTTTTTTACATAGTATTTATAAATAAAATTCCTTGAGCCTGATGGTGTTCATGTTATCTATAAAAATGAGGTTTTGACAGTGATTTTAACAGGAGAAATCCTGTCATTTGTCATTGAAATCCTGACCATCTGCATCACTGGTCACTGCGGGGAGTTGATGTATCTGCACCTCACATGGATTTGGTTCTCTGGTAGGCTCGGTTGTTCCTATTCAGCCTGGATATTACTGGCATTTGGCTGTATCGGATGCACAAAAGTTTTCTGGTCTGACACAAAACTGAAGTTTGAACACCTATAATACTGAATGAAGTAATCTCACTATATTTTCCTGTGTAACTGCAATTCATTAGCCTTCCTTCACCACTTTAGAAACTAACTGAGAGAAGGTGTAGCCATTTGCACACCAGCATTACACAACTGTGTGCTAAGGTAACTTATAAATTAAAGAACCGGTTTCTCACACACTAACTGTTTTGATAAACTCTGTCTAAACTAAGGTCTTCCCAAGGTTGAAGAATCAAAGATGGATAAAGTTGTCCTGTCATAGTAAAATTATATTAGTAGTTTTACAAATACTCTAGAAGTGGAGGTGAGGTTTTATTCTGGATATTACTTCTGGATGTTAATATTTACAAAAAGTGTTTAAGAAAAAGCAGTGAGTAGAGAATTCTAATTTTTATTTTAATGAGGCCCTTATAGAAAACATAATCCTTAGAGGCCAGATTTTCAAGCCTGCTGACGTATATTTGCTGTGTATCAAATCCTTCCTTCCTTAAATGCTGAAGTTAAGATGATCTTGTGGATAACTTGGCTTCTTTTCCACTGTTCTTTAAATGCACACTGGAGACTTTAATTTGGGAGTCAACTTTGATATTGTGTTACTAAACTATATATTGAAATGTTTGGTGTCCTTTAATGCAAGCCCTGGGTGGTGGCTAGAACCTGTGCAGAGACTTCAGCACTGTCACTGCCTGTGAAACCACCACTCCTCCTTTCTTAACTAAACCACAGGGACTCAGAGACCCCTGGTTTTGGGTGAAAAAGTGATCAGGAGCAAATATTGTAAAGATAGTGGGAATTATTTGCCACACATGTCTGCGAAGACGCACAGAATGGACAGAAAGATTTTCTCAAAGGCTTGAGAATATAACCAAATGCCAGTAATATCCAGCCACATGGGATTTATTAGCCACAGTGAGGGAGAACTGAACAAATGGTGGCAGGGTGAGGGACTAGGGGTGAAGTAATTTAAGAATTAATGGTAGAGAGAGGACTGAATGGTAGATAAAGTGCTGTTGTTTCTGCTTTACTGGTTTTGAGATTATGTTTCTGTGCTGCCTCATCATGCTTAGGCCTGTTCTGAGCATGAGCTGTTTGATTTTATCGTCTCTTTGATTATAAATCTAAAAGTCTGGGAGTGCATGTACTTTGACCCTTCGCTCGAAGTGGGCCTTAACATTTCACTTGGTGGTGCAATGCCAACATGTCTTTGGAGAGTGTATGTCTTCCAGACCACCCCCGTAGCTTTCCTGGTAGCCAGTTCCTTTTGTTCCTCATCCTTGTGTTTAAAACACCATATTTATAACCCTATTTGTTTCCTTCTCACTGGTGGTTGCTGTGTTTCTCTAAGATGAAAGCCTGCTGAGGCTCAATTTTTTCATTTATCTGAGTTTTTGCAAGCTTCTTCATTTGCCTGTTTGGTGTTAGATTCCCTTCCCTGTTTTAGAGATAGTGTCTTTGTAATAGGATTTGTGGATTAAAGCCCTATTTATGTAGAATGGAATTCAAGCCCCAGCTCAGCTGATAATGAATACGCTTCCCCATGTTTCCAAGCCAATATGCTTTCTTACTAAGTTCAGTTTTCCTTGTTTTCATAATTGCCACTGTTTCTAATATGCTTGTTCTGTCATCTCTAATTTTTAGTCCTACCATCTCTAATTTTTAGTCCAACCACTACCATATTTTGAATTTTTCTGTGTGGGGGCTCCAAGTGCCTTTACTCAGTTGTAACAAACTAATTGACTCCAGAGTTGAGAGATGTTGTTACAGAGGATTATTAAATATAAAAGGCAATACTCATTAGAAGTAAAGTGTGCATAGTATGATCTTTAAGGTAAGACTATGTATTTTTCATTGCACCCATAGTATATCCCTTTTCTGTGCTTAGTTTTAATTAATAAATGTTGTTTTCAGTTCTTTACTGACCCAAGTTGTAGTTTTTCGTCCTTTGGTATTTTAACTAATAAGTCTTCTTGAAGAATTTTAAGTTTCATTCACATTTTCTCTTTCTCATTTTGCCCTCAGGAGTTACAGCTTTCCTGTAACATTTGGAAATTGTGTTCTTTAAAGCTGTTGACTTTGGAACTGTCCGTGTTGGACATAATCCAGGGCATGGTTTCTGATTACTGCAATACCAACTTCCAGCCCAGTGATTTATTTCATCTGTGTATGTCTGCATAGTTACTTGTGTCTTGAACAGGGTATCTCTAGTAATGATAAGAGGTGAAAACTCTAATTGTGTTATCTTACTGTCTGCCTGGCACCTAAAGAGCAGAAAAATTTTATTTCATATACTGGATAGATGCATGTGGATGAGCATCCCTCATAGTATTAGAAGAGCTTTACTAATGGTGCAGTTTCTTATCACCCTTCATCCCCAAACCACTCAAGCGCAGAGCTGTAACTATGAAACTACAATGAAAGTGGGCAGTAACATGGCTTTGTTGGGCCATGGGATCTGCAAACTATACACAGCCATGAGGCTCCACCCCTCCGTGCTTCTGATGCAGGAATGATTCTGATTTCCTTTGAAATCTTAAATGACTTGGAATTTTGGTGAGGAAGAGAATGAAAGACTGTTTCCAAAGTCTGGAGCTGGGAAAAATTCTTCCTGCTGAGAATGGTGAGACTGGGTGGAAGGATGGGGAGCATGCCAGTGCCGGGACAGGAAGGCAGGAGGAGTGTGCAGTGCAGCTTGTGCAATGGACCAATTCTTTGTGGGCATGGACGGGTTAGTAAAGATTTGATCAGTAGCAAAGTTGAAAAGCACTGTCTCATATGCACAAGTGTCTGTGAGGGGGCGGTAGACTTTTGTGCATGGGCTTAGGAGAAGGTGGAAGATCTGGAGGTTGGAGGAAGATAACAGTCATTGGTTCAGACTTCCTACAGGTTTAAATTTTCTGAGAGTACTTTGGAAAAGCCCTAAAACAGACAAATATTTGTGTGGTGAAGACACAGGGAATGGACAGGAAGGTGTTTTCAAAGGCTTGAGAAGATTTGTGTTCAGTTTAGTATCCTGTTCTTAAAATGGTGAACTATGCAGGAAAAATTTGCAGCAGAAGATTACTATGGGGGAAGTCATTTGTTTGCTTTTGTATTAGTATAGAATATGTTTAAACTTCCTGTTTCTCTAGACACATTTTCACATACTGGGCGATCTTCATGTCAGAGGAGAAGATGAGATCTTGCTGTATTTTACTTTGAACAAAGAATTATCAAGAAGATATCACAGAGGAAAAGAAAAGAGGAATTTCAATAATACGGTGAACACTTTCCTGGGCTAAAGGTTCTATCTTACCCAGTTATTAACCTCACCAAAAAACCCTCAACAGTTCATGTTTCCTTTGCCAAATAGAAAAAATTATGATTTCTACCTAAATAAATATTCACTACAGTATTTTGTACAATTCATAATGTCATTTTACCTCAAACAATGATGAAAAATGGAGAGATAATATATATGTATATTAATGCCAAATTACATGAGCTTCCCTTTAAAAAGTTTTCTTGGAAAAAACAGCAGACTTCATCCCCTCCAGTACTGACAGAACTGGAGCTATTGCTCTATATAAAAATTATAACTGACTACAAAACCTGTCTATCTGAATTAACTGCATGAAATTAATTCCTTGTGAAAGGGTTAATATGTCATTATTACAATAATAACAAGTCTTGGAAAAAGAAGCATTACAAAGTGAGAAAATAAGTGTTGCATTCAGTTCAAGCTCTCTTTGAGGGGTTAGATTTCCTTTTTTGAAACTATTCTACATTTTGCTTCTGTAGTTCTTCTGTATTTCAGTGTGAGGACAAAAAACATACCTTCCACAATGAGCCCCTACTGTAATAAGAATTATAGAAATGGGCAATAGTGTCTTTGTACTTCTATAGAAGTGTAACGTTTATTTTTATCTACCTATATATATATATAATATTTAAAACTAGTCCTTTCTTTCTTGTCAGTGTGTTGTGCCATATGGTGCCGAGCAACATGCCAGATGATAAAAATATTCCTAGAACATATGATATCATCAGTCAATTCAAGAGGGGTGAGACTTCTTGACCAAAGCATTTGTGGCTTTGATACATTTTTCTAGGTGTAAAGTGTATATTTTGAAATGATGAAGTGTGTCCAAGAGGTCTCCTTTGAATTTGCATAAGCAAATTTTAAGATACCAGCTTAGAACATTTTCCTTCTTAAAAAAGATGGAAACTAAATAAATTTTGTTCTAACAAAGGATTTCATGGCAAAGTAGCAGTTCTTTTCATAGCAAGAAATGATTCACCTTCTTCCTTTCAATATATATCACTGATAGCTGCTCTGGTGTTGGAACCATGTCACGAAGAATGCCATCTCTCCATCTCCCTTCTCCACTTGTAGAGAAGTCAGAACATAGTGCGGGGTCAGAGGATGTTCAGGTTTGGTGCAGCTATCTGTACACGCTTGGAAAAAGACTGTGTCCCCAGAAAATAAAAAAGAGATGACAATATTAAATATTATGGTCTTCTACCAGTCTAACTGAAGTAGCTGAAGTTACTCTGGTGTTAACACCGGAGGTTTCTTACTTTATGTTGACCCTGTTGTTTTGTTTCCACAAAACACCAAAAAAGAGAAAATGAAGAGTTTTCACTTGGCAGGGAGAGTTGTGGTCAAATGGTCTGCTCCAGAGAAACTGTGGGTGTTTCTTCAGTAAATATCGCAAGGATGCTAGAAAGCAAATACAAGAGAGATGTTAAGAGCTGCATGGACAATGCTGCAGGAAAAGTGGCCTTTGCAATGGCATGAGTAATATATACTGCAGATAACAAACTTAGGTGCTAGAAGTGCCTCCAGAGCCAGTATCTTTAGCAGCCTGCCAGTTCTCTCGTCATTTATGTCTATGCCATGAGAGGAATATTAAGGAGAAAAGTCTCAGCTTTGAGTTAGGATCTAAAAACTGTGCTAGTTGATTCATTGGTATCATCTCTATGTCACTGGACTCTTTCTTCCTGCTTTTCTTCCTTCATCTATTTCCTTACAGTGTTTGTGCTTTACCTGAGAATCTCCTTAGTTGTCAGGTCTGGGGTTACTGGGTCAGTAGTTTTGTTTAAGTAACCTCAAAACTCAAGTGTGTATTGCAACATTCTTGCTCTGTATTGACTATTTTCAGATTTCCAGTCCGTAAGTCATCCTCACTTCACCTCCTGTCAAATACGTGTTAGGGACTTGACTGACCTATTTGTTGCCTTACAAGAATTCTTGAATATCCCAGAATAAAGACCTCAGTTATACAAAGCATGGTTTAAATGAGAGTGTTTTGTGTGATTGTAAGACTCTAATTTGTAGTATGAACTAATTAATTGAGCCTCAACAAAAAGTAGCATTCAGAAGTGTGGTTATAAATCTGTTTTACATGTTTTTTGCACAATGTGAAGAGGGCGGAAAAGGGTTCAAAGTAAAATATATAAAACAGGGAACAAAGTGTAAATGCTGTCATAAACTATTATCTCTGTACCAGCATGTATGCTGTTGATGTAATAGAAAAAAATGCAGTCCTAACTTCCAGTCTATGCTTCTCACCCTTTCCTTGTTGTGAATATCCTTTTTCGTATTTAATGGTTCTCTGTAACAAGGTCCTTAAACCCATTAACCCATCAGCAATTTGCTTTTACAGGTTAATATACTTACAAATTATTTTGTAATAGAATATCCTCATTAACGGGCAGATTTATTAACAATCCCCCCTGCACAACTCCCCAGTTTTTTCTTTGAAACTCAACTACATACCCAATTTAGTGCTTTTACAGTGACCAATTAGTTTGGCAAAAGGAGTGCTTTGACTTGTGCTTGGACTCGTAACCTTTTGAATGTCTCCAGAGGTACATCACACCACAGGCATTTTAATAACTCAGGCACTGTATGGTTGTCCTTTGCCTGGAACATCTGAGTACTATTGTTGAGGTCTTCTAAGCCAAGGTGATCAGGGCCAAACCATATTGCAGATGTGATCTACTCTTTTCAGGAAGACAGAAGGAGCTGTCTGTATTTAAAAGCAAAAGACTTTAAATGATTTCTTAGTGGGGTTCAGGCGTCTAAAAATATTCTTCATCACTAACTTTAGGCTGAACTAGGCTAGTGTGTCAGAGCAAAAGACGTATATGTGATTAAATGCTAAAATGATCTATGCTCCGTCTACTTCAAAAAAGAATAAAGCAGTACTTGGTAATATTATACAATCATCTTTCACCTCATTTCTGAGGATCTTGTCATTATAGTCATTTGGGGCTAGACAGCATTATTGAACATAACCCACTGATGGGGGGACTGAGGCACAGATCAAGACTTTTAAGATGCTGTTAAATGGGGTGAATGGGTTCTTTACTGGCATGGGGCTGGTCTGTGCAGCCTCAGTTAGATGCCACAAGAGCCATGGCTGATCCACTGCCAATCCATGGTAATCCCACGCATTGGATAGATACTGGGCATTGGCCTTCACATCTGAACATTTATTAATTTGGTGTCTTAATATTGTAACCTGCAGACCATCTCAATCAATTTGCAATCAAGAAGAACCAACACAATGGGAACAGAAACCCTATCAAAACAAGTAGGAGCTAACGAGGCTGTGCGGTGCTCTGTGCAGTGATGGGGCAGGAACCTGCCTGTAGGTCATCTTGGCAGATGCATTACAGCACATGCTTCTCTTGTGTAGCCTCAGCTAGGCTGCCTCTGGGCTGCAGCTGGCTTCTTTGCTATATAACACACCTAAAGAAAGCAAATGAGGCACAGTTTGCCGTGGTATAATTCTTCTTTAATATTCGTGAAACAACCTTAGCTAACCACACTAAATATTTTCTCCTAAGAGGAGAGGAGTAACTGCATACAGAAAGGCTCAGAAGTTGCGGACAGTGGTGAAAAGGATTTGTGGACTCTTATAATCTTGAATATTCATTCTCATAGGAGATCACATTTTCAGAAGGTATAGAAACACAGTTATGAGTACAAAAAAATGCATGTTTGTATGGGTTAGTGCACTTGGTTCACTACACAAGCAAATGCATATTTCAGTACCTAATTACCTCTCCTGAAGTGTAGTTATGCAATGCATCCACCCACTTGCTATAAACCTGAATGAAGATATAAGCTGCATATAGGTTGTTTACATTGCAAATCTCTGCCTCTTTTAGAAAATCCAAGTTTTACTCACTTCATGTGAGCAGCTCACAGGATTTTAAGAATTCATCTTAACAGAAAGCAGATGGTTTCAGAAAGCTGAAATGAAAAAGGAAAAGGAAGAAGTTGAACATCAGAACTAAAATGTATAACATTAAGTGAAAGCTACCATGATAATTTTTTTTTTTTTTTTAAGACAGGGGATTCCAACAATTAGTTTTGTGTCCTGGCATGCAAGTAAAAGGAAGCGCTAAAGATGTTTTTAAAGAAGCAACTTTCCTTTTTTTTTTTTTTTTTTTTTTAATCTGGGAAGTGTTCAACCATAAATTGCAGAGCATAGGTTACCATTCCTTCTTTGGTTGTCTGTCTCATTAGGAGGTGGTGGCCATATCTAACTCTTCCCGAGGACCTTGCCTTGCAAAACCTTAATGTGCAAGATCCTGGGGTCTCTTATCCCAGTGCTAAGGTGAAAGGAGCCATCATCTCCCAGACAATGGAATGCAGACGTCTCCAGTGCCTGTGAGAGAGCTGTGTCTTTCTGCTCAGTTCAGCCTCCATCTCCAAAGATATATCCTGCCTCTTCAAGGCTCTGTGGATTAGTGAACCTCAAAAGGACACTTAACAGTCCTACTGCAAAAATCAACAGCCTGGTTTAAATTGTCAGGAAGAGTAATTTTCTCTTTCAATATCAGTATTTCCTTATTAAAATGAGAGGACAAGATTTAAATATAGCATAAAACTTCCAATACTGGGTAGTATTTCTTGGAGGACTGTGTTTGCTATGTTTATCTGCCTCAGGGGTAACACTTTTTTATGTACATTGTGAGGCTCAATAGTCTGGCAGCGGCAGCGCTCAGAGATGCTTTTCTTGATACTGTGCATCTGTCTCTGTTATGGTATCTATAGCAAAGTTGGTAGGGAAGAAATAGATAGTGAAGATGTCTCTGGACTCAGTTTTCAGTGTTGCTGTAGTTAGGTTTTCCAAAGGGTTGTGACTAATTTTTGAGTAAGAGAAAATACTAACCTTTTTTTGCCGGTGACTACTCTTAAAGAAAGAGTGATGAAAAATTCCCAGAGGAAGTTTTGCTGTAAATAATGTGAGGATTAATTACTGCCCATTGCTTCCACATGGATAAGTAATCCTTTTGGTCTTGTGTGGCAAGCATCATGTGTGCTTTATTAATGATCAGTATTTGGTCAACATGTCTTTTTTTATTATTTGAAACTTACTTTCTGTCATGAATTATTGGTTTCATCTTAAGAAAAAGAGATAAATAACATGGGTATAATCCATATTGTTCATATAATTCATATTGTTCCCTACTTTCATTATGTTTTTTGTGCTGAAAGCTCATCTTTAAGTGGGTGATATAAGCACTGGTGTATCTTCTCCTTTCCACCTTCATTTCTACAGGGACTGATTTCCAGTCACTACGTAATATTGTTGTTCCCACATGTGCCGTGTGGACTTCCAGAGCAGAGCCTTGGCTTCCCAGTAGAAAAAAATTTCAAAACAGAACACTAAAAATTGCAGTGATGAGAGAATAGTCAAATGCCCAGATAGGTGGAGAGTTGATTATAAAAGCTTTCGTTCTGTAAGCTTCACTCATAAGCAGGTGATTCTGTTTTAAAACTACTCCATTCCAGAGATTTTTTCTTTTTATTCATCCTCAGAAAGTTGTTGTTCGCAAACCATTTTTGGTTCTTAGTAGCAGACAAGCATTAGGCAGTTGTCTGGCAGCAGTAGCAGAAGCACCATTAGTGTACGTCTCCATAAAAATGTAGCTGTTTATTATTCTTATTGGGGAAAAAATATATATCTCTACATATTCTCTATATCTCTGTGTGCCGTACAGTGAAAGATATATTCAGAAAAGGGCAAGCTATCCACATGGCTTATGAAAACATATGACTTCTGTTGCTTTTCTTCTTCACGGGTTATTTACATAGCATGGTTAGAGAAGAAAAATAGTTCCTCACTGGAATTTTTTGTTCAGATTCTAGACTCGTCTGTTTATACTCCTGTTCAGAGTTTTGTGCTTATAGCCATTCTACAGTTTGTGAAGACACCAACTCACTTCCAAAGGCTGATAAAAGCTTGGACTGGAATGGATCCACTTGCTGGTGAATACAGAAAGTCATAGCGTTAATATAGAAAGTAAAGCATAGTGTGTTAGTCCTGCATTACACCTAGTGAATAACTATGGATTTTCAATGGCAAGATCAATGGATTAATTATACATTAAGTCTTTGGCTTTTAGGAGCACTTATGAGTTGGTCTGGGTAAGTTCTTACTGAAAAACTGCTAAAATCAGTGTCAAGGTTGGAGAGCCCAACCTTTATGTCCTGTTTGTGTGATCAGATGGTTAGCTTGTGCTGTGGATGCACTTTCGTAACTTTGAGTTCCCACATGGAGAACTGGACAGAAATAACTGGTCTGTTTGGAGTTCATAGCCTGACTTGTTCATATTGATTGTGCACAGGCAAGCTCTGAAAGCTTTTGAAAACAGAAGCAGTTAGCACTGGTTTATGCTGGGGTCAGTACTGGGCCCCCCTAGCCCAAGAAAAATGATGGTAAGTTCATTATCTGGAATGCTATTCATCCACAGAGTCCAAGGGTAAAATCCTTACTCTTCTTTCTTGTGCTTTGGATTTGCCAGCAGAGGAGCATTTCCTTTGTTCCTTTTATTCCTTAATGTGGGTTACGTTAGCTTGTGGTTACTGTAAATATTAATACAGAGAACCTTCCTGGAGATTCATCTTGCTGCATGTACAAACGGGGGAAGGGAGCACTTCTATAGCACAGTTCATCTCATTTTAAGTAAGTCTAAAACAGATTGGACAAATTGCAACTCAAAAGGAGATGGCTAATCCAGATGTGTCCTTGTGTGTCTCTGCCAGAACTGGCCACATACAACTAGCCAGAACTTTGGTTTTCATGTTACTCATAAAAACTGTTCATTCCAATAGCACATGTGCACTGTTTCAAACTGAATTAAGTTTTCCTGGAAATTTGATATCTGACGAATTTTGTAAACACTTTTGTCTTTTTCTAAGCTCTCCTGAGGATAAAATTCATTTTGTGTGAATGTCCCAAGTACAGTTGCTTCTTGATTTGTAACAGCTGCTGCAAAAAGAGAAGTCTGCAAAAAGAGAACATTAGCAATTCTGGGCAGGCACTCAGATTTTAAACTCTGGGCTGCTCCATTCTCTCTCCCCGACTTCCTCGGGAGACCAGTGGGTCAGAAAAATAAGAGATTTGGATACATGTAACGTTGTGCAAACCAACGCGCTTTGAGGTTACTGGAGGGCTGCAACAAGTACATGATGATTGGTAGTTTAATTTAGAGACTAGATGTTATAAGACATTTTAAATGAGGAAAGAAATTAAATTTAAAATTTCATTTAAAATTTTAATGGTGCAAATATTGTTTAAAAAAAAATAAAAGAGTTTCTTAGATGGTCAGTAGAGGGCAGGCATATTTTATTTCTGAAGAACCTTTGCCCACTACTGTGTGCAAAGAATATTTGTTCTATCTTCAGATTTGAGGAGTATAAGTCTATTTTGTCACATTACAGTGATATAAATCAGCAGTAATAATTTAAAAAGACATTGTCAACCCCTTTGAGAAGCTAAATGTCCATTTTAAAGCAATTGGAAGATATGAGTTATGACTACAGGCATTTAATTTCTGTGTTTAGATTGTAAAAACCATGGCATAAAAAACCTGAAATATTGCCGCTACAGAGTACTAGATAAGAATCATTTCTCTGCTGAATTCCGTAAAATGCAGTAGTTCTTTCTGATGTGAACTACTATATCACTAATGGGGTGGAAACACACTCTTGAAAGTCATGATTGTTTAAATCTTCAGCTCGGTAACAGAGATTCTTCTTGAAGATCTGACTAGCCAAGCGACTTTAAACCTAAAGGAGCAATGCCTCTTTTAATTTCTACCTGCCTTCCTCTGTAATTGAAACAGTGTTTGTATTTCAGCTGGACAGAATACCTAACAGGTTCTGAGTACAGGGTAAAATCAGTGTCATATCTGATTAACTCAAGAGAAAAAATTAAAGTGGATTTAAAGAAGCATTTCTTCTGAATGAGCTCGTTCTTCCCCAAATACATTTCAGCCCTGAAACAAAATGTAGACAGAGTCTTTTCTGGAAACACATTAATATAAACACATCTCTAATGTTGTTATGAGATACCCCTTTCAAAATCTTGTAATGAGATTTATTCTTAGAATGAATGATAAAAAAATACACATTGATTCTGTAAAAGGCTAGAAATTTTTTTAACCTGTGCATAAGTGTGCGTAGACATATATGAACTCTTTTTTTAGGTGTATAATCAAACTTGCTGCAGTGAAGCTACACATGTAAGTAGCAGTAACATGAGACAAGGGTCGTGTCATCTACCATTTGTTTCTGTGACTTGACAGTTCCATTTTTTTCTGGCAAGGTTGATGTTCACATAGACACCTTTAATTAGGATCAAAAATGGTTTGAAGATTTGTCCCAAGATATGCAGTTTGCATCCACTTTGTCCTCTCTGTATCCATCAATAGAAAGTCTTTGTTGGATTTTGGAGCTGTTCCAGCTAGAAGAAGTGAATGCTCTGAAAGATGATGGTCATCAGCTTCAACTTAATGACTTCTAAGTTTGGGTGCCTCGTTGCCTTCATTATGACCATGGCTTTAGATATGTGTGACTGAGATACAGAAGTCCTTGAATTGCATTTGTAACTGAAGATGAAACCAAATTTGTGCGATTACTTCGTTCTTTTTAAAGAAATGCTCTGGCCTTACAGGCAAGGAGCTGAATTTTTATGCTACTCATGCCTTCCAGATGGTCTCTGGGATTAGTTTCAATTTTTCCTTCTAGAAATTAATGGAGGTCCATATTTTTGTGCAATCCAGTTAGATACTGAGATGATGAATCTCTGTAAGAAATGAAAGCTGATTGAAGAGATGCAAATGTTAAAACCCTCAAATGATTTCAATCAAAATTGGACTTGCTATCATGTGGGTACATGTTACTAAATTAACTTCAATTTTATCTACTTGTATCTTTGTTGAAGTCATCTAGGCAGATGGAAGAACTGTCCATATGCAGCCTATACCATGCACAAAATTTACAGGATATATTTTATTCTAATCTTGCACTTAACCCCTAAATGATGTAGTGTTATGTTTCCTATGAAATGCTAAGTATAAAATCTGAACCTACTGCTTAATGCTTTTAGGTGATTGGATTTCACCGCACTTAGACCGGATAGAAAAATCTAAAATTTCATCATGTATTGTTCTGTAACAGTGATGAAACTGCAGCAAAATATATGAATCTTAATTTTAAAAATGGTATTTTTGTCTATAATACAGTAACCTTAATCAGGTCAACAAATAACTTTCAAAGTTTTAATACATAAGCTCTCAAAAATGACTTTTTCCTTTAAAATTTTTGCCTTTGACTTGAGATGGTGAAACTACTGTAGTGTAAATTTCAAGATTACTTGCTATGACAACATCAACTTGATACCTAGTAATTTCATAAAAAAGTAGAGCTAGTAGTTTCAGGAAATGTTTCTATTTCTATGTTACCTTGCCAGTTTCTGTAATTCTACTATTATATTTTCCTCTTTAATGACTTTTATGCCTTGTGTTGGACAGCAAGGCTTTCATAAAAGCAGGGGAAAATCCATTTATGCAGGGGTAACAGTGATACAGACTTTAAACAAAACTATACTTTCTAACACAAATTCTTAAGTGCATTTTTTACACAAATTCTATTTTCACATAATAAACAGAAATTAGAGAAGCTGATTTTTTAATAAGTTTTACCTATAAATGCAGACCTGTTTATTATTAAATTAGCGCTGAGCATGATAAAACCTGGAAATAATTTCTGCAAGAAACTGTATCTTGCAAACAAGACAGACAGATGGCCATAGAGAAAACAGTGAAAAATGGGAATGGACTGCTCTATAGTAGGTCAAACATTTTCATCAAGGAGTGCTGGAACAAGGTCTTACTGAATGGTTTCAGTAGCACCTTAAAAAAATTAGAACTGCTGCTTTAGCTTATCTGTTTTTTCTAAAGCCGAGGACCCTGGTACATGTAGGCTGCCGCATACCATACATTAGCTGTCTACTGTAGCCTCCTTAGAAATGGTATGTGGACCACCTGGGGTCTCCAGCAGTTGGAAAATCACTCATCTAAATAAAGCTGAGGAACAGCCGTGACCAGAGTCAAGTGTGAGCTGTCCTTCAGGGCTGTGAAGACTTCCGGTGAAGCCGTGTTCAGTGCTGTGGGTTCTTGCGCTCAGTCTTCTCCGTCTACAATCGCTTGTCTTCAGAGGTGCTGAAATGGCTGTTTGCATGGCTCTGCTTGTGTTACTTCTCTTTTGATGCTCTGTAACCTCTGCGATATGAAGGGTGAGATGTGTTGTAGCAGACATGAAGGGAAACAGCAGTGTGGGAAGCTGAATTGAGATAACCGAGACATGGTTGCAAAGTGATGTTCAACACTTAGTTTAATACCTGTATAAAAACCTGTATGGTTAAGAAGACTTACGGAAAGGAACTAGGAAATAGTTCCTATGCAGTAGGACAGAAAAAAAAAATGCATGACAGGATTCAGAGATGAGTCTGTGGGTGAGCATGGATGTATTAGAAACTGAGAGGAGTAAAAAGGAAAAGAAGTAAGAGGAAGCTAGAGAAGAAGTGATAGAAAAGAGAAAAGAATCTCTTCGTCTCTTGCATAAAAATGTGCGCGTGAGGAAGAGCTCACTTGAATATTAGAAAAATATGAAGAATTGGGAAAGGTGACCAGAGAAACATTAAACTGGAAGTGAAACAGAGAGGGAAAGGGCTTGTTTGTTTGGGTTTTGCCTTTTTTTTTTTTTTTTTGGCAACAGAATGCTCCCAGATTGCTGCTTCCCCCCATCCCCTACTTTTTTTTTTTCCTGGCTAAATATCTCCTGATTTCCCAATATCTTCTCATTTTATAAACTGAGGTGGGATTTATGACTTTCACATAATATTTATTACTCTTATTGCAGTACCACTTGAAGTCTCAAACAAGGCCAGGACCTTTTTGGGAAAGAGGCTATGAAAACAAAGAAAGATGATAAATTTTGCGTTCTGAAGCCTTGTTCAAAGGCTGTTTAAAGGCTCCTTCAAAGGCTATTACAAGCAGTGTGAAGACTCCCTTTAATGTGAATGAGTGGGTAACATTTTAAATGTGCTAGAAAACTAAGTATGTGTCTGCATATTGCAATAGCGTGTCACTAGGAGATGCAAAGCCAGCCTGGAAGTCTGAGCAGCAGAAATCTCAAGATGCACAACCAAGTCCTGGCTTTGTTGGAGAAAGTGGGAATAGGACTCCAGCCCTGCAGCTTCTGGGACAGGAATTAGATCAAATGATTCTTCTATATCTAAATGATCTTTGCACTGTAGCAACATAGTGCAACTGGACCGTTTAACTGCAAGAGGTTCCTGCTGTAGAAGTTGGCCAGGTTTCATTGGTTTGATCTTTAGCTGTTTAAAGTAAACAGAAACAGCATGGCAGGGCTGAAGAAAGTCCGACTTAGGACTTGTCATTAATTCCCTGGATACTCATTTTTCAAGTTGCCAAGTCCGGTTTAGCCCTGGTTGATCCCCCAGAGAAATGTTAGAACAATTCATAAGCACCTAGACAATAATCAGGTGATAAAAAACAGCCAGCATGAATTTGTCAAGAACGAATTGTGTCAAACCAATCTCATCTCCTGCTTTGACAGAGTAACTGGCCTAGTGGATAACAGAGAACTAGGAGATGTGATGTATCTTGACTTAAGTGAGGCTTTTGACACTGTCCAACATGACATTCTTTTAAGCAAGCTTGAAAAATATGGCCTAGATGAAATCGCCATAAGTGGCTGCAAAGCAGTTGAAAAGTGTTCTCAAAGAGAAGTTATCGGTGGTGCTCTTCCCAGCTGCAGCAGGGGCAGCTCACCTGGCATTGCTAATTATACTCTTCACGGAAAGTTCTACTCTCTAATCCATCTAATCCATCATTCAAAATGCTAATGAGAAAATGCACTCTGGGTTTTTTTTAACGGGGGCAGGGGGGGATGTTTGCAACACTTAGGAGTAATGAATTGGAGCAGAAGGATCTATATAAAAATCGACCAGGTGAAATTTGGTAAAGAAGTGCAAAATACTGCCCTTGGAAATGATACAGTAAATGCACAAAGACAAAAGGCAGAAGTAATTGGAAAGCAGAAAAGTGTCTGGGGTTTTAGGAGATCACAAGTGAAATATAACTCACAAAGGACATGCTATTGCGAATAAAGCACCTCTTTTTTCGGGATTCTTTAACAGGAGTGTCATGTGTAAGACATGGGAAGTAATTATTTTGCACCATATGGTGCTGGTGAGGCCTCAGCTGGAGTATTGAATCCAGTTTTGGGGACTGCATATGAAGAAAGATGTAGATAAATTGGAGAGTTTCCAAAAGAAATCATGAGGAAATGAAGAATTTTAAAAGTATGATTTAAAATAAAAGGTTCAAGGAGTTTGGTTTTCTTAGAATATTTATGCCCCTTACCTCTTTTATGCAGCAGGAGGGTCTAGACAGTCTCCTGAGAGCTGCATGTTTTTGTAGTCCTAGCTGTAATATCATCAATCTGAATAACATACTCATCTCAGTTATGATGAGTTGATGTCATAGCAGAGGCATCAGAGAAGTTCTGGAAGAGGAAGCAGATACTTGGAATGGCTTCAAAGGGTCTCTGTGTGCAAGTACAGCAGTAAGAAAGAGTTTATTGGGGAAATAGAGAAGCCAGTGTTCAAGACTGATAGTGGAGAAAACCCACTTTATACATGATGACTATTTTTTTGTGTGGCCACATGGACTGAGGTATCATCATTTTGACAAGCTGGTACCATTCTTCACCACCCAGGGATTTCCTTCAGTAAAGTTCTCATCGCTGGAGATTTCTGATTGGATCCAGAATATTTTTTCCCTGAGCTGAAATGCAGTAGAGTAAGAACAATGTTTTTGGGAAGCAAAAATTTTTAAGAAAATAAGTCCACATTTACAGTATATGGTCAGATTTTTCTCTTTCTTTTCTATGCTTATTTTTCAATTCCAAAATACATCTTCTGAGTTGTAGCCTTTAGACGCTGAGTTATTGGCAGTGATGATTGCTGACCCTTGCTTTCTGTTTCTCTGCTTTTCTTTAGAACTGTATGATACATACTTACATACAGCTGCCAGAAAGTTCCCAGCATTTGCAAGATTCGGTCCCATGTGCTCCTCTGAAAAGCAGAGTTAGAGTAAGCGTGTCCTGGCTGACTATACAGCAACTCAGCCACATCCTCCCTCAAGCAGAGTTGGACTTTCCGGTGTGAAAAGCTTCCTCAAAGTTTAGGGATTTGTGGAGCAAGTGGGAGTAGTAATGCATCCTCCGAAGGATACCGCTGCCCAGACATCCCAGAAAGATAATGGTTGCCCATTTCTCATCCCCAGGTCAGGCTTTGTGGCTGGTGGAGCTGAGGAGCCACTGTCGTGGCTACTCTTCAGCCTGTCCTACAGATCCTTTCAGATAATTGGCACAGAGAGCAGAGACCCTCAACTTTGTAGTACCACTGCTTCTTTGCCTTGGAGGCTGCTTAATACTGGTGGCTTAGTTGAAAATGATGTGATTATCTATAGGTATGAGCAGAATCTATATCATAGCTTATCCTGTGTCTTCCAATACAATCCCTCAAAAGCATTTTTGTTTTAGCCTGAAAAAAACAAGCAAAAAAAATCTCTGTCTCCTAGATGCACACAAACAGAACAAACAAACAAACAGAGAAAAAAATAGCAGGACCTGGTTTAATCCACAGCAAACCCCAGGCAGCTCAAAGTTAAGCTTCCCATTCAACTACTAATGCATTGCTTTTGTTTGTGGGTATTGCAGTATAGATGGTTGGTGAGAGTACCCACTGATTATCATCTTTCATAGTGATGCAGCTATCCCAAGAGCGAAGCTTCCTTTAAGTGCGTGCACTTTGCAGTGTTACAAAGCATGGGAAGTTGTTTCATGTGTGTGCAAGGGGGGCTGCACGTGGGTGCGAATTAATAGAGTTTTTAAATGTATTTTTAATTTTTATCTCCAAGCACTGCTCTATTATCAGCTAGATGATAAAATGTCTTGAATAGTTGACTCTAGGGCTTTCACTAAACTGCCCATGAATGCTGAAACCATCTGTTTTTCTGGACGTTTGTCAGGGTGAGTGTGGCAGAGGCAGCTGTTTGAAAAGGGACGCTTTGGATGATGAACCAGCCCATTGTTTCTGAGCGATGCGCTTGCATTCAGCAGCTCTACCCAAGCGTACTATAGAGCAATCAAAATCAAACTATTGTTTGTCCCAATCATATTGATCTGAAAAGAAGGTGGTGGGATGACCGCATTGTAGATGCAAATAGTTGTTTAGAGCAGCTGTATGCTGGCCAATATGTACCACAGTAGGAATCCCACATGGAAGCTAGAGGGCTCCCTGCACCCTACTGGGGACAGAGAAAAGATGATGCCAGATTGAACTTCAGTCTACAGCAAAAAGGAAGGCTCTGGACTGTTGGTATTGCTACTAATTTGCTTTTTACAGCAATGGTTGACATTAACCCTCTAGTGCCTTAGTAACTAAAGTCAGTTGTTTGGGTTTTTTTTCTGCAAGCACGTTGTGAAGAGAGATTATCAAGAAGATAATTACCTAAAACTACTGTGATGAAATATAGAAGTAATTGGATTGCTTGGATGTCAACTATCAATTTTCTCCTCTATAAAAATTAATTGCATTTTTGTTGTTTTCTATGCAGAATCATTCATGCAGTGTTTAAAGTTTTCATAATTTATTTATGATGATGAAAATATAGCAGCTGAATCGAAACATATTGTGATGTATGTTTCTGTGTTAAATATAGCTGTCTTATCTCTGCAGAAAGCAGGAGAAAATATGATCTTTAGTGCATGTAATGAAGACTATGGCTTTTAGTTTAGAGGAACTAAGAAAGCTGCACTTCATCCATTAACATTTTAAGCTTTTTAGTTGTCCTTGTCACTTCATTGCATGCATGCTAATATCTCCTCATATAAAATTTAATCTGTTGAACTAAATGAAGGAATTAGTATCTGAAAGACATCTTTCATTAAGCAATTAACGAATCTTTCTAACAAATCTACAAAAGCATATGTGTTTATATTTAATAAGTATTTGTATGATCAGCCAATTACAATACATAGATACATCTTTTTTGTTTATTTGTGATATTAAAAAATCTAAATTTACAATTAAGTTGCAATTATGCTTTACAAAATGTAACTTTCTAAAGAACTGTGGTTAAGAGACTGCTGTCTTTAAGAATCATATTGCAGTCCCATAAAGCTTAATATCTATTTCTTTGCGTAAGAATATTTTGTCCTGTCTCTTTGTGATTCATGGATGGAAGTGATGAAGTAGTAAAGAATCTGCAGAGGGAATACATTCAGGGATATGTCTTTTTAAAATTAACAGTTATGTATATGTGCATGTAGGAGGGAAGCAAACAAGAAGAGGATGGCAGCCTGGATGAAAAGATGATCACCTGCACCAGCTGCAACACGTTTCCTTTCACAGCTCTCTTTTCAGGCTGCTTGCATAATTTAATGAAGGGACACTGCAGCCTAACTTAAACTATTACTAAATCAGTGTCAGCCTCTGTGTAAAAAGTGAAAAAACATGAGTAATAATAGTGACATTGTCCTTTTGCCTTTGCACAGTCATTAACTTCTTTGGGAGTCATTTTCTTAGCAGTATCTGTGAATGCGTCCTTCCAGGGCTTACTTCTTGTTTGAATTACTAGTCTTCAGAATGCTCCATCTGATGTATAAATGTCCAGTTGCTGCAGCATTTTGAATTGCCAATTGACTAGTAAGTCTTTAATATGAATTTTTAAAAAAAGCTACTTGATTTTCTTGAATAAAGTGGTGCTCCTGTACTAGTTGCTCTATATTTGGCCCACTTTTACGTACTTATTTATTATTTTTTTTGGTAAATGAAGTCTCCACTTTGATCATGTAGTTTTTTGGAGAAAAAGACTATGGTAAAGCAGAGGAGCTATGAACTATACTAGCTTCAAGAAATGACCAGTTTTCTGAGTAAGGACAAAATTCTGCATTAACTTGTTCATTTTCAGGTACATACAGTATTACAACAATTCTAAGCATTTCCTTCTACTAAATTTCAAAGAATAACGTTCTTCAGAAACTTCTACCCTTCTGAGTGCATTTAGGTCCGTGGCAGTTGGCAGGAAAACTCCGTAGAGAAAAATTGGATGTAGGTAAAAGTAATAAAACCTCAAGTACATGGAAAATACTGCACCTGCAGTTATCTCCAGTGGAGAGACATGTGAGTCAGGTCAGTTAATGAATTACAGGAAGGCACTTGGGTGTTATAAAAATGAATTTTGCCAGTAGAAGGACTTGTTTTTCTTTCCAGACGTACCAAGCAACATTAAGACAGACAGTGTAGCATGCTTGATTTAACTCATTTGCTTATCTTTTTCATTAGCAGTTTGCTACCTGACTGTTTCAGAGCCAGTTCTCCAAGTGTTAAAATAACTCACCAGCTTGACAGCTATCATATATGTCTGGCAGTATTAACAAAGTGCAATCCTTGCCATGAAGTTTAAAAAAAATGTATCAGACACCTACTTGCTGGTTGCCAGAGGACCAAGCCTCTGAGCGAGAGAGAGACAGAGGGAGATGCTGTACCACTAGTGAAGTTCAGGGATGGTGAGGAGCCAAGACACCTGCTATTTTTACCTCCTGGAAAGGGTGGAGTGGAGGAATCCTGGAAATCTTTGTTTACTCTCAGGTACTTCTTTGTCGCATCTCTGAAAATCTGCTCAAAGTTTCACTCTTTGTGTCAATCTCAGGGTCGTGTTTGTCTCATCTCATGTTGTGGTAGAGTCCAGAGTTTTCTGCTCGAGGATGCTTTTTAGCTGTGTGCAGCGCGCTTCACGAAGTACTGATAAGGCCCATTCCTATGCTGAAAGAGCCCTGGCCACTCTCAAGCATTAGCAGCTTCCTTCTGCTTTTAATCTTTTGTTTGCTCTCACATGGCTTTCTGGACATGGGCTTTTATTACACTCCTTTTGTCATATATGCCTTGAGCAATTAACTCCAGTGGCTCCTTCCAGTGGTACTCAGTTTCACTGAATATTGGCATCCTGAAATCATTGTTCGGTTAAATCCAGAGATTTTACCCAGTGCAATTCCTCGATCTGCTTTACTTCAAATGCAGTTACACAAACAGGAGCTCCAGAATATCAGTGTTTGGTTATAGTCCTTCTGATCAAGAGCAGTATAAATACACAGATAGACAGAAATCAGTGCCTTGGATGTTGCACTTTAACATTTTCTTATAGCCAGTTTTCACCAGAAAAACTGTGGAGATGCATTTGGACGCAAATATAGGGTTGTGGTTTTGTGCTGCAGTTACTGGAGGCAATCATTCGCCTATGGTCTCAGGCTGGATTAGACTCTACTTTGGTCAACCCAATGCCTATTCTGCTGTGCGAACGTGGATTGTAGAAGAGATAGGTGCAAACAATAATGCCAAACTGTGTGCCTGTGTATTAATATTATTTGGCTGAGATTTTATTAGGGAAAAAATATGAGAATTTCTTTTTGAGAGTGAGTCAAGACTCAGATCTCTAAATCCTGTCAGAGAAAGGGAAATAGTCTGATATAAATAATGTTTCTTTGGGATGGGCACACAGAAATAAAGCTTGTTTCACTTTGTTTCCTTGAAGATTGTAGTCTGCTTTAGTATATGCATTCTGTATGGATTAATATAAAATCGCATACATCTGAATCCACCTTTTCTTCTTTCCTTATTTTTTTTGTTTTAAGACGTGTTGTTATGTCCCCTAAAAAGATTTCTTAAGCAGTCTCCTTTTCCTGGTGAAAATTTTTCTTCCCAAAGAAGTATTTTGACAATGATACTGATTAACATCCTTTCACAAGGTGAATAATATGTTAGGCGAAAATGTTGTGGAGTTAGAGAATTTGGCACAAAATTGGAATAAGGACAAAATGTTGTCAGAATTGGGTGCTGGAAGCCATATGCTTCTTTTTTGAAGGTGGGTCACGTTTTTAGCTGTCAGATGGCTAAAAATTCTCACATCGCCCGTGCACTTCAGGCAGAGACAGGTTTTCACCACGGTGGGAAGGCAGACCTGCCTGCTACCCCCAATTTGGCACACGAATTCAAAACTTGTATGACAAGGCATCTGATTTATCAAGCCTAATTTGTGACGTGGAAGGGCTTCTCTTACACAGATTTGTTTTCTACTCTTACTGGGGTGAGCTGTCATTTTATTACAAGTTTTGAAAAATGGGGAAGATTGGGTTTGTTGGTTTATATCTTTCTCCAAAGGATTCAACTTGCCAAGTGAAGTGCTTGAATAGGAATTTCATCTTAAAAGGGCACAGTCATTCTTGTGTTTGAGAGAACAGAGAGACAAAGATGAAAAAAGGTAAAAATCCCCATAAAATTAGACTTCTAGTCTCAACCTCAGACGAGCTCATAGGTAATTTACACCAGACTTTTTTGACCTCACTTTTATACCAGCTTGAATAAACCTGCTGTTTTTATCTTCCACTTCTTCCCAGTGTATTTATAGGAAACTTATGCTAAATAAGTATAATTCCTTGTCCAAAGAACTTTTCTCACTCCTTTAGCATATAAATTACTATATTTACTTATTTATTTAATTGTCCACTAAATTTTCTTTGAAATTCCAGGTGAGGTTTCATCAGAGATTTTTGGGGGGTGATATCAAATATTTCTGTTGACAATATGTGGATTGACAGTACTATTGTGTTTCAGCCTCTCATTAGTAGAAAAAAAATTAATAGCTCTTGGTCCTTGGCCTTCTCTGTGTTTTCAGTTGTGGAAGCACAGCACCCAGAAGAAGTTCTTGTCTCTGTCCTGAAATGCGTGGCCTCTCAGCTAAGGCTAACGGATCTTCCATTACTGATGTCCCACATTTCTTCTTTGTGATTTCTGGTCCTTCTTTTTGTTATGAGTGAGCCTTAACTTCCCGTTCTCATTAGCATCCTTATATTTATTATTTTGGTGGTGAAAGTATTAAAACTAACTAACCTTAAAGTCAGTCCCTAAAGTACTTTACTAGTATTCTCCTTTCCATATAAATAATTTTTTTTAGTATGTAAACTGTTGCTTTCAGTGGCTGATTCCGTAACTGTTTGTGACTATTGGAGATGCTCTGCTGAGTTCCAGAGAGATTAAGAATTACTCATTTTGTTGCTTTAGTTTTTAATGTAAAATACTGATTCAAAGAATCATAGAATCACAGAATGGTTTGGGTTGGAAGGGGCCTTAGAGGTCATCTCATTTCAACCCATCTGCCTTGGACAGGGACACCTTCCATTAGACCAAGTTGCTCAGGGCTGCTTTCAACTTGGCCTTGAAGACTTCCAGGGATGGGGCAGCCACAGCTTCTCTGGGCAGCCTGTTTCAGTGCCTCACCGCCCTCACAGTAAAGAATTTTTTCCTAATATCTAGTCTAAATCTGCCCTCTTTCACTTCAAATCACCCCCCTTGTCCTATCACTACATGTTCTCCTAGAAAAGAAAGATTTCATGTCTAGCTGCCCCCTTTCAAAAATTGTTTCAAAACATCAGGATCTCTAGAGTTGTGCAGTACTCTAGGACTCCTTTTCTACATTATTGCCATTAGAAAGATATGGGCATAATCGTAGTTTCCAACTGCTGATTTGTATGAAGAATGTATTTATTTCGACAAAAATTAGTACAGTGGTTTTTTTCAAAGCAGACTACTCTTGACTTTTGATATTTTTTTTTCAGTGTTTGGAAATGAAGTTCAGTTACACTTTATAGATGTATGCCACAAGAAGGAGCTTTATGCAGCAATTTATCATGCGGAATTTCTGTTTCTGAATGATTTTTAATAAGAAATTTGTTTGTGTTGAAACGTGTCTTTCCAGCTTTCCAAGTAGAAGCTGACAGGTATGGACCCATTCACACTGAGAGAAAAATTATCCTACTTTCTTGCAAATGAGTTTTAAAAAAGGAAACTGATTATGGTTATTAGGAGATCCTATAGCAATCTTTGTCCTGGCACGCTCATCCAATTCTTCTTCAGATGCTTACCAAGTTACATATCCCAATCATCTCAGAAAATATCTTCCCTTTACTGATATTTGCTTTAGGTTTGATTTGATACTCTAGTCTTTATTTTACATCCTCGGCTCTCTGTGGTTTAATCCCAAACTAGTAAAAGTGGTTTGTGAGTGGCTGCACTGCTGTGGCTCTCATGTAACTGAGTGGCATCAGCCCTTAAAACAGAGCTAGTTGCCAGCAGAATGGAAGTTATTTCTGTTTTCCTCAAGCAAAGGTGGCTCTCAGGTAGCTTTCTCTTAGCAGGAATCTATGGCCTTTCAGTTCCTATGTGAACTTTCTATTTGTGGAAGTGGGTGATATTTCTAAAGACATGGAAACTTTTGTGTACAGATTTATTGAATAAATTGGATATTCAGTACTCACTGCAGACAAATGCTGCACATTCAGTCCTCAATATGTACATGTATCAAATCAGGAATGTGTACTCAACGTTCACTTGAAGTAAAGGCTTTCTTCTCAAACAAGACGTTAGCTTTCTCATTCCAGCATTGAGTGAATCAAAGTTCAATTATAGCAATGAGGCTGAATTAACAGAGTTTATGCATGAAATAAATACAAAAGATTACAAATATAAAATTAGTTCCAGAATCTTAAAGATTTTAGGTCAAAAACCTTCTGCTACCATCACTGTTTTTAACTGATGAATATTTACCTCCCCTTCTATTTTAAAGCCAGTTTCTCTCCTGCACTGACACACAAAAAATATAATATAAAATACTGATGAAAAATGCTGTGTAATAACACAGCACCATGATGGTTAAAAAACAGTAGTAACCAAGGGATAGTGATTAAAGTAAAATAAATATTTTACATAATTTTTTAAAAAAATCAACCCCACAGAGTTTTGTTTCCCCTCTTTAAAAGAGGCTTAGCAGTAAAATTCAGGATTTTCTTAATTCTATGAGAAATTTCACTACGGGTTAATCGGTTTGATTTATATTACCAGTATAGGAAAAATATGAGAAGAGTTTAACTTAAGACTTCCCATGCCCAGCTAAACTGAGATATACTTTTCAATCAAACTGGATAATTTGCCTTTCAGAGCATCACCATGTTATGGCATATATTAAGAGTGAGTTAAAAATGTTTGCCACAGTAACTTTTGGAAAAATGGATGTTGACAATGTTTGGGTATTGCCAGAAAATGAGGCAGAGTGTTTGCTTTATTAAAGGATAAAATCAATACTGCCATGAGAGGAAGTGGGAGTGCTCTGCTGTTCCACATAGTCTGTATGTGATTCCCAGTTTTCAGCATGATTAGTCTATATGTGATGTCCAGTTTTTAGCATGATCCCTACCTGGGGCTTGATGGGATACATGCATCCCTTATTTGAGTGTGATGGTATTTCTGTCTCAGCGTGTTGAACTCTTTGAGCCACTGGCACGTCCAAATGGGCACTCAGAGCAGTTCCAGTGTGTTTGTACTCTGTTTTTGTTCTCTCCCTGGTCACTTCTCCTGAGATACTGTTAATGGTTTTGTGGAAATCATTTATGATGCAGCGACGTGCTGTAATGAAGACTTAAAAGGCACCAATCATTCTGTTCTGTGTGGCCTCCAGCTGTGGGTCCAGAAGGATGTAATTCTCTGTCCATGGCAGTCAGCTCTGTGTGAATGTGGAATAAATATGGTGGAGCATCTCACAGTACTAGATGTCTGTCTTGAGGCAGCTGAATTGAGCCCTGCTTGTTTACTTCAGGTGCATTAAATCAGTTTGAGCTCTACTGATGGTACGGTTGCTGTTGGGCGCAGGGAGAGTGCATAGATAGAACAATTTTAGATACATACGTTCTGGTACCTAAATTTACTCTGAAACCAAATCCCACGCATGCAGCCAAAAACAGGGTACTTACTGTTTTCATTGGTACATGGGTTGGAGGCTGGAAACTGTTGGCATGCCACCCTCTACCAACCTAAAGCCATTATGGTGCATACTCATCTTTAAATAAAATGTGAAATTCTGGTAAGGGAAGTGTAAGATACATTCAGCCTTACTAAGTTTGTGCACCTGACCACTTTTAAGTGAAGATTGCAGTTGTCCCTGTGCTGGGGAGGTAAGACAGGTATCTCTAGAGAGGAATTCAGATCCTGAGCCATCTGAATTAGCCCTCACACTAGGAACTATACTTTCCATCTGCTGTACAGTATATGCAGGGTGATTAGGATCCTTACTGATTGCTTTAGTTTAAGAGAGATGAATCTGGACCTAAACTGTTTCATGTTACAGCTTCAGAGAGAGCCCCTGAAATGTAAAGCAAGCATAATAAAGAGTATGCAAGGAGGGTGGACTGCTACATCAGCAGTGTTAGGGAGACAGGCAAATATCAAACAGATTTAGTGGTTGGCTGGCTCAGGTGTTGGTCTGAGTGTTGAATTTGAGTTAGGAATTACTTTCTTGCTCATCTTCTTTAAAAGCATGGCCTGGTGGTTTTTTGTCAGGTATGGGATTAGCAATGGTTTATTCCAGCTGTCATCATGACCTGCAGCTTGTGTTTTCTCCATCGAGAATTCATAAAAACCCAGTAGCAGACAGTTGTGATTATTCCAGTGGGAAGAAAAGAGGAACCACTGATAATTCCCAGGAACACTGAAGTGTCCCTAGAATAAAAGAAAGTTCTTTAGGAGCAATTCCTAATAATTCTTTTTGTTCTCCAACAATGGTTTCTGTTCATGGGACAAACCTTTCTCTTCATTTATTTATGTTCTCTGTGGAAAGCAGAAAGAAGAGTTCTTCTGGAAAATAAAACAAGGTGGCCGAAAAAAGAGAAGCTGAACAGTCACATTCCACCTCAAGAGCATCTCTACTGTGCAGAGGTGCCTAGTTCAGAAACCCCTACCCCAATCTTTTGTCCAGCAAGTAGGGGCTGTGTTTTTGCTGTCACTTGGATCCACACAAGAGCTGCACAAGAAGGAATAACTTGCAGGGACTTGGCTCTGCTTATAAAGGGTCAACTTCAGGCTGAAGGCACTTTCATCTATTGTATTTCTTGCTCTGTTGCAGTGAGGTGCCCACTTAATTGCAACAACACTGTGTGTTTATCAATTGAAGCTGAAAGGTAGGGAGGGATGTGGATTGTCCAAATGTGAACTCCTGGCACCTATGCTACCCTGCATCTCTGAAGGGTCATCACAAGGCCTGAGGCTTTGCACATGGTGGCAGAGAGGCTGCAACCTCGTGTTTGCCATCAGCAGCCTGTCTCAGCAGCTCTGATTAATACCAGTGATGATGATATTGAGAATAAAAGAGAAACACTGTTCCCATTTTTAAAAAGGGGACAAAGGAAAATCCAGGGAACTACAAACTGGTGAACATCACCTCTGTGCTTGGCAAGATCATGGAGCAGATCTTCCTGGAAGATATGTTGAGGCATGTAAGAGACAAGGAGGTGATCTGAGGCAGCCAACACTCGTTTTCCAAGGGAAATCTGGTGGCCTTCTATGATGGAGGGATGGCAGCGTTGACAAGGGAAGACTGACAGATGCCATCTATCTAGATTTCCATAAGACCTTTGATATGGTCCCACATGACATCCTTATCTCCAAATTGGGGAGACATGGATTTGATGGGTGGACAACTCGGCAAATAAGGAGTTGGATGGATGGATGCAGCCGGAGGGTTGAGGTCAAAGGCTCTACGTCCAGGTGCAGGCAGGTGACAAGTGGTGTCCCTTAGTGCTCTGTCTTGGGACTGGTGCTCTTCAGTATCTCCATCAATGACACAGACAGTGGGAGCGAGTGCACCCTCAGCAAGTTTGCAGATGACATCAAGCTAAATGCTGCAGTTGACACAACAAAAGGATGGGATACCATCCAGAGGGATCTGGAAAGCTTGAGAAGTGGGCCATAGGAACCTCATGAAGTTCAACAAGTCCAAGTGCAAGGTGCTGCACCTGGGTCAGGGCAATCCCAGCATCAGTAGAGACTGGGAGAACTCATTGAGGGCAGCCCTGCAGAGGAGAACCTGGGGGTTCTTTTGAATGAAAAGCTGGACGTGAGCCAACAGTGTACACTTGCAGCCCCGAAAGCCAACTGCATCCTGTGCTGTATCAAAAGAGGAGTGGCCAGCAGGTCGAGGTAGGTGATTCTACCTCTCTACTCTGCTCTTGGGAGACCCCAGTGGAGTTCTGTGTCCAGGGCTGGGGTCCTCAACACAAGAAAGACATGGATCTGTTAGAGCAAGTCCAGAGGATGCCACGAAGATGATAGAGGGATAGAGCATCTCTCCTACGCAAATAGCCTGAGAGAGTTTGGATTCTTCAGCATGGAGAAGAGAAGGAAACCTCTTTGAAAACCTAATTGCAGCCTACCAGTACCTTAAGGGGGCTTATAAAAAAAAGAGGGAAAGGGACTTTTTATACAAGCTGATAGTGACAGGACAAGGGGAAACAGCTTCATACTGAAAGAGGGCAGGTTTTGATTAGATGTTAGGAAGAAATTCTTTATCCAGAGGGTGGTGAAGCACTGGAGCGGCTTTCCCAGGGAGGCTGTGGATCCCTGGAAGTGTTGAAGGCCATGTTGGATGGGGCCCTGAGCAACCTGGTCTGGTGGAAGATGTCCCTGCCCAGGGCAGAGGGGGTCAGAATGAGATGATCTTTAAGGTCCCTTCCAACCCAAACCATTATATGATTCTATGATCCTGAAGGAAAGTCTGTGCAAAAATACTAGGTTAACTTTTACCCATGTTTCATGGCAGAAACATCCTTTTTTAGGTTTCTGGAAAGGATGGTCTGAATTCCTGCAGGAATCTCAACTTCATGACTTAGGAGGTTTCTTCCATCCCCATGTTCTCTTATTGCTGTTTGAGTTGCTGTAACCTTAATTAAGGTTGCCTTCTTACAGTATTTTTTTAAAATATGTTCTTGGAAGTGTTGAACTGCTTGTGAGTTTAGAGCAAATTAACAATACTTCTTTTTTTTCCCCCTCTTGAAAAGCTGTTTTACAATATGTCTCTTGTAAACTTGCAGCTTTCTAAGTTTCTGTATCAGAATGTGAATTGATTATAGGATTTGACGGATTGTATCCCATTAGCTCTTTGGCTTGTAGGAAACAGCCCTTGACCTATTTTTTTAAGCTTTATTTCATAAATGTTTTCAAAACTGTCTGAAGATCAAAAAAGCAGGGTCATTCATTTAAATTTACTTTAAAGACCAGTGGTTCATGGCTAATGAATGTATGGTTTATTAATCAAATGTATGTAGCTGAAAGAAGCCAACTACAATTCGCTTACAATTGCGATTTTACCCTATTTTAACGTTATTTTAATGAGCTGCAGATTTGAATGTGGGCTTTGTTCATCTGTTGCTTCCACTCAATTGCAGTTTCACCCTAAGAAGACACAAGACAGATTGATCAGGCTTCCAGTCATTGTGAGACTTAAATGAAGTGAACAGGGCCTTATGTTTCAAAACCAAATGAGAGGATTAAAGCAACAAAAAAAAAAAAATTCTCCTATGTTATCTGTCTGCTGTTCTTAAATTTGATTAAGCTACTTGCCACTAAGCACTTTTGGTTTTACTGTAAATACAGCCTAGAAATAAATTTTCATGGCCGCAGGCACCAATCAGCAAGTGATACCATGAATAATTAGCACTTAGAAACACTTGTTCATGTTAGAATATTTCTTTGATTGCCATTTCCAAAAACACACTCAGATAATAGGACAGTACATTTCTTTAAGGTCTAATTGGGATAGAGCTCTGTGCCAGCAGTTACAATAGTAGCATAAGCAAAGTTTTCTGAATATTTGGTTTTTGTGTGTGTATGTAGTGCAAGTTTGTATTTTATGAGGAGTGGAAAAAAATAGTCTCAAGTTAAACTATAACAATTTGATGTATTCATATTTTATTTTTTAAACTACAGCGTTCAGTTTTGGGCTATAAAAGGCACTTTTGAACCTGAATACGACCATATCTAATATTACCTTTGCAAAATATACGCAGATTGCAATGACCTGTAAAACAATTAAATGGCCTGTGAAGACAATGTAAGCAAGAATTCTGTATCCTACTTTATTCTTTACTGCTTTATTCTTAAAAGCTCTCCGGTTCGCTTGAGAATGTCTGATAGGGAGTAGCAATCCTTGTGAGTTATACTGAACATAAACTCTAGGAACAGCAATGTAGAAGCATAGCTCAGTTTTATAGACTTTTGCTTTGGTTTGTATATTTAACTTTTGACGTAAGTGTGTTTGAACTGCTAAGTCCATCAAGAAATATTGTGAAAATATTAATCATGTTAGTAATAATGCTCTATTTTTCAAATATGTTTAATTTACCTATTTTATAACCGATTTTAATGGCAATTACACATTTCTGTATTTGATGTACACCTTTTTTGTTCTAAATTGCCTTTTGAATTTTTCATGAAAAACTTAAGGAGCAAAGCAATCTAACCTATCTGCAGTTGATCCCACATTTCTTGTGTACCCAAGCTCCCACCCTACTCTAGGGTGATTTTCTGTGCAGAAAAACCCTGGCCACACATTCTGGTGGCCCGACTAATGTTGGGCTGTTCTCTCAAATGACTTTATAGATTGAGATTTTAAATAAGAAATACAAGAAATAAATTTTGTTAATGCTGAGAATTTTTGCAGGGTTCAAAAATGCTTTTACAGGGGAAAACAACTATTTAATGCCTTAAAAGAAATGGTTTTGAAAACTGTTCTTTATATAATGTCTTGACTACATTAAGTTCAAGCACCAGCTAATTAGTGCAGGATCTCAGTGGAGCAGGCTAAATTTGCAGCTGGTGAAACTGAGGCAGAGAAGGAAAAAGTGGACTTTCTGGTGTGCTTAAGAATATCTCCAGTGATTGGCATCTCTGTGCAACAACTGAAGCACAGGCTGCCCTAACTTTTCATTTAGTTCAGGTGAGGGCAATAAAGGTAGGGGAGCTGTGGCAGTGTAGCCGTCAGCATATCGAACTGGGACAGCCTAAGTATATCTTCAGTGATGTTGTCTCTGGTACCAAGATAAAAGCTAATTGGGGCTTGCTTCACTAGACTGTGAGCTGTACCTTCATTCAGTATCCAAAGGACAAATGCAATATAGAAACTGTAAGATTACAGTCAGATTTGGGAGTACCAGACTCCCAGATTTGTATGGCTTTCTCTTGAGTATTCAGACTCTCCTTGTCTTGTTTAAGTGTTAGACTAATGTCTATCAGCCTCAGGAATTAAATGTGCAAGAATGAACACATTGATAAGAAAAACTAATTTATAATCAACACTGAGTCTTTATGCAAAAATTTAGAATAATGCAGGTCTTAAATCTGTCTGATTCACACACATTGTTTTTAAATAATGTGCTGCATGAAGTACATTTTTTGTGTTCAAGGGAGATGATCGTTAATAGACCTTTGTGTTTTCTCAGCCTTTGTATAGCCATATGTAAACTTGAGGAAGCAGATTCTGTTGTGTGCATCTATGTCTAGCTGAATTCAAAGGTAATTTGATATTTTCCACCCCAAATGAGAAGTTAGGTGAAAAAAATATTGGTGGGTGAATTTGAAGCACACACATATTCCTCTTCTGTATGTTAATCTTTATGCAAGCCGTATGCTATTATTTAAGAAGAAAGTTCTAAGAAATATTTGCATGTGTTTTTAATAGAGTTAAATTACTTTGTGTTTCGTAAAAGTATGTATGAAGGCAAAAGCACATAGTGCGATGAAATTTTGTAAAACATTTGTGGGCTCATTTTCTGCAATGCAGGGTGCTTGGTGGCACAGTCGGTGAATATTTCTGTATAGCTTCACAGTGTTAAACAAATTTCTCTTGACATTCAGTATATGTAAGTAACTGAGAATACAGTTCATTTCATTTAGTGTTCAGTCATCTAAAATCAAAGCATTTGGAATATTATTACTTAGCTTTGATATAAATTAATAATCTACCATGTATTAAGCTTGCTCTGTTTAAACTGGGGTTTCCAGATAGCACAGGTTACCATCTGTATTTTTTCATAGTATTATTGCCCTCATAATAAGTTCAAGGTGAGACTTTCAGGCAGTAAGCTGCAAGTCAGTTTTCATATAAACACTTCAGAAAAGCCATCTTGACATCAGCAGCTTATGTAGTCTTCCATCTATAATGTAAATGACTACACCTGCATTATTTTTATTTCTTCATTACTTTGTGTCTGCTCATTTAAAAATGTTTAAAGCATTAAAAACGCCTCTGCAAATACGTGTGAAAGGAGAAAATTGTTCTTGTAGGAAAGGCCTGGAAAACACACAAAAGAGGCCACAGTGAGACGATAAACATAAAGGTCCAGGAGGTATTATGATGAGGTTCACAGATACTGTGTTCCAATCAAGCTCAATAAGCTCTGAATTCCTATTATGTTTCTCAAGCCTCCAAAAAGACATGGGAAGAAACCAAAAGTTTAAGTCAAATAAAAAGCACTTAAGCCATGAGCACATGAATGTATAGCTGGGTAATGGAGCTTTCATCTCTGAAATAAAAACAGTTCAATTGGAACTGAAGTTTCTTCCCCCTTTGAAAAAGTTTATTTTAATGAGTTTCCATTTTATGCGTGGGCTGTTCTTTAATCGATGCTGCTCCATTGAAGTTTTACCCAATGAAGACACAAGACAGATTGTCCAAGCTTGCGGCTATTGTTGGGAGTTGATGAAGTGTATGGGCCCTTATGGTTGATAACAGAAGTAGATGGTCAGAGCCAATAAATAAAACTTTAACTCTAATTGTTGGGTGCTTTATGCTGAAAAGCTTTCTATTACCATGAATCTTCGGTTTTGAAGGACTTGTGAACCCAAAGGCAGCTTGTAGCTCTGTCACACAGACTAAGTTGGTCAGACAAGCAGCAATCTGTCCTATCCAATAAACCCAGTTTTGTCTTTTAAATTCTAGACTTCTCTTCAGGAATCAACATTGTTAATATCTTGACAGACCGTTAACTTCATAATACATGTATCTGCTGCCCTGTTGATTTATCATAAAAAAATTGATGTTTGTAGAAGTTAAATTGTGCTGTCCTTGATTGTGTTTTTACAAAGCACATACGAGAAAGAACAATTTTAACAACTGGAAGCCTGTGCTAATGTTTGAGGACATTAATAAAATATTTTTGTGACAGCACCAAGAGTCACAGATGCAAAAGAACCCTCAGAAGATTCAGATTCAGTATAGAAAGGAAAGAGAATATTAACCTAGGGTTTTGAGATTTTTCAGTGATGAGATTTATTTTACAGATAGAGCAGTCTAGAGACAGATTTGTTTGTCACTTGGTCCAAAGAGAACTCAGTGAACAGAAGAGCAAATACAGATTCAATTAAAAGACTCAGTATATTTACAGAAGAAATGTCATTCATTTCAATTTTAAGAAGAAAATCTGTTCAATATTTGTGTTATAACTGGTTTTGTCTGAGCACCAATACTTGTGTGGCAACTAGTGGCTGCCTCACTTTAAAGGTGTCCTGCAGATACAGTGAAAGATATTTGGCCTTAGAGATCCATTGTGTATCCTGGAGTTTCCTGATTCTTGGGGTGAGAGGGAGGGAAAGGGGGTGAAGAGCCCTGACCGTCTGGGAAAATACAGGGAGTGCACGTGTGAGTACCTTTGGGATGGATTGCAGGAGGAAGAGCAGAAGGTTGTGGGGAAATGGGAGAGACTTGTCTCTGGGAGTGTCTGTTGTATACTTGCATGAAGGTCACTTAAGATCTGCCCCTCCTAATATTCGGAGGTTCTTACACGTCTTCAGCATCGAGGTATCAGAACCTCTTTCAGTGGCACGTGGAGTAGCACGGCTAAGATTTGTCACGTGTGGCCTGTTCTTATTATTCCTTACATCTGAACATGAGAAAACACTTTTTTCCTGTGAGGGTGGTCAGACATTTGAACAGGTTGCTCAGGCATGTTATGGAGTCCCCCATCTGTCAATACATGGTCCTGGCAATTACTCTGCTTGAGCAGGTGGGTTGGACTAAACAATCTCAAAAGATCCGTCCCAACCTAAATGATGGCAAGTTTTTGTGTACTGTGCAGTATTTTATTCTGGTAGACATATTGCTTGGGTTCTAATACTCCATGTTGGCATGTGTTTCAGGGAAGAGAGAGGAGAAAGATGCAGCTTGCATATGAAATAGGAGGTCATTCTCAGATTGGCTGCCAAAAACTCCTCTCCTGTAATGATGATCTTTTAATTTGCAATGGTAATTGAAACAACATCCACTCATATACAGTACATGGGAAAGGTGGGCAAATCTTTTTGATGCATGCATATTATGCCTGGAAAAAACCTTCTCTTTTGTCTTAATAATATTAATACACTTAAAATAATATTTATACATTTGCTTTACTAAGTGGCATTGCAGTGAACACTGTTGATCATTCTTCACTCATACATTTGATGAGGATGAAAATTCCATTTTCATAATTATTTTCTTCATTAGAAGACCTGCATTTTGTCCATTTTCTAGAAGAAGTTGGTCTTCTGAGAAGAGGTGACACAGGGAAATAATGTACAAGGTGTGAGAGGTCAAATGGATGCATTTAGTGTATACCAAAGAATCCTGGACTGGAGCTATGGTACCTCTAAACTGTGCACCAGTATGTGTTTAAGGACAAACTTTGGGTGAAGTATAGAAGCCCTTTATTGTACATGCAGTACAATAGCTACCCCTGCAATGTAATATGCCAACCCTTGTATTCATCATCTCATATCTTCTAATCTCAGATCTCATATCTTTTGTGTGCCAAATATGCTGATATTACCGTGTTCTTGCAAACCATGTGTTAACTCCAAGTGTGTTAGATGTTGTAATGGAGTAAAATGTTTTGAGTATAACTATTGGGATGTGGGGAGCTGGAAGGGCTGAACTTCGAGTAAGAAGCTTTGAAATACTTGGAGGAAAGCCAGCTACTAAAATCTCTGTGAAGAGTGGACACAGATGAAGACAATTCCATGGCAAATTAAAGGTCAGGCTAATTTAGTGTTAACCAGAGTTGTTTAGCACCCAAGGTGAGTTGCTCAGGCCCTTGTGAGAGTGAGTGTGCTGAGTGCACAAATCACAAAGAATTTAACTATCATTTGTACTGTGCAGGATCTTTTCTTGCTCTCTCAAAGCCACTAACTGAAAGGATTCAAAGACCTAATACCATCTTACTCCAACTGATGACACTTCCATCCCTATTACATTTATCTGTTTGTTGCTGTGGAGGAATACTGTGTTCTAGGCACTGGTGGTAGCATGACCTGCTAATAAAGCAGGGGTCATACATTTTCATGAACCAGATCTTCTCACTGCTTTTTGAGTCTCTTCTGTAATATGCTTAGAGATTTGAACAGGAGTAGTGATACAAAACTCTGAATATTATTGTATTATTTTATGCCAAGTGGCTTTATGCAGGCAGATCTCCTTGTTGGGGAATACGTAATGTGAGCTCTTGCAGATGAGATTCATTCCCTTGCCATTGCCCATCCTTGCACAGAAGCTTTGCTGCCAGCTCTTTCCCAGAAAGGGACTGTGGCTGTAGAGACATCCTAAATAACAGCAGGCTGGACACCCCAAAGAGCCCACTGAGTGAGAGAGAGAGCACAACCAGCAAACAAAGTAATTCAGTGACTCATTTGCCATTCCCAGTTAGCACAAAGAGAATTCTCTAGCAAGTTTCAGATTCCAGAGCTGGCTCCAAGCAGGGAGAGTGGTGCTCCTTCCTAAGGCATCTAATTATGAGTCTTTTCCTGGGTATTATCTGGTACAGGGAGGTGTGCTTGCATTTTCCTCATGAGATAAAATTATTTCTCTCCCTCTAGTTACATGTGGTAGGATTAATTCTTTTTACATTTAAAACAGTTTTATATCAAGTTTCTTTTACATTCTAATACACCTCAGGTTAGAGTTCCTTTAATTCCTCAACAAATGGAATTAGAGAGTCTGATGGTTGTTTCCACAAGGATGCTCTGAAGTAAGCATCCTTATCCATGCTTTGCTTTGGACAGACTAGTTCATCTGAGGATTTTACCAGTTTCAGCAGGTACACGTCGGGCAAAAGAGTCCTGGGCAGTTGAAGTCTGCTGGCACCCTCACTTACTTTCTTGTTAAAGAAAAGCTCTCTTCTCTTATATAGCATCAGTAGAGCTTGGTGACAGTATCAGAAAGAAGTGTAGCTTGAGTTTGGTTTTGTATGTCCTGGTTTAATGAAAGGGAAGGTTGTTGGAGGAGTGCTGTTCATCATTTAAGATAATGAAAAATGTGCAGTTAAAATACCAGCTTTATTTTGAATACATTTTCAGCCATACATCCTTTTCCATGCTTCACCTGCAGCTATGACTCTTAAGGACCATGGACTATATTAGGAGTAAGGACTTTGGCTGTAGGGAAGGACTGTGATGTCTTCAAACCGCTGCTGAGGCTGCATCTCAGGTCCCTAATCATTGTCTGAGCTTGGGCTTCATCCAGGAACTGCACAACTACTCAGTAACAAGCTTTGGCTTTTCTGATCAAACTGCAGCAGTTAATGACTGGAATTCTGGAAAACCCTGTTACATTAAGCAAAATAGTGGGTTGTGTCAGGTCATCAGACACTGACAGTCTGACTTCTAAGTCTCTGGAACATAAAGCAGCATCCACTAGGAAAACTGTACCTGATAAAGCAAACTTGTTTTGCCGGAAGATAAAGAGGATTAGAATTCAATTTATATGATAAAAATACTGGCTAGAGGCTGTAATCGCTTGCTGTCCTTTATTATAATCCCCCAATTGCCAGATACGGGTCAAAAAGGTAAGATGTACTCTTTCGTACCAAAGCAGTGGAGTAATGAGGACATCTGTTTTCATATGGTACTTGACACACACTACCAGAAATTTGATGTCATGCTGTCCAAACTTGTACATCACTGCAGAATTGCATTAGCTTTTCTGATTGATTCTGACAAGTCACTGACAGTTTTTGAGGTGAAACACAGACATGACAAAGGGCAAGCAGAGGCTGCATATGTCAGCTGGAACACTCCCTTGTTGACTCAAAAGGGTGAAAATCTCTCAGTCTTGTCTCTATCTGCCCGTTGCTGCTGTTTAAGCTCCCCAGCCTTGCAGCTTTAGACATTGTGTTGTTACAAGAGCGAGTCCTTTTTGAGATTTTTCTTCAAAGAATTGTAGTTCCCAGGAATCATTTTCTTTTCATGGGTTAATGTGTATACCCATAGGGTAAAAAAGTGAAGTTCAGTAAATTTGTTCATCATAAATCATGAAAAGTTGATTTCATTTTTCACATCACACCATAAACATAGTAATTTTTTGTTTGTATTTATGCATAAACTTAATTTACTCTCATGTTGTGAAGCAAGTCCATTTCCTTTCCAAAAAGTGTCAACATATATGTGGTAACACATAGTGGTTTAAAATATCAGTGCTATGAAAAAAATTGTTGGTTTGCTTTTAATGTTGTATGGGTTTGAGGTGGTTGGTTTTTAAGAAAAATAAGGACAAATTGCACTCCAGTAATGATATATGTAGGTTTACGAGCTCTGAAACAACACAGGGTTCCCTCCGGTGCTACTGTCAGTAAGGTCAAATGCACTATTTGTTCTCAATATATATTTCTAGGTGTGCTGGCAAAAGCGCAAATGATGTGCTGTAGCATAGCAAGTTGGGTTGCATTCTGTTTTACCACTTTACATTCTATGTAAAATTCTCCAGCCTTTCTCTATGAGATTGATGGTCTTTTTTTGTCCATGACTTGTATTGTCCATATCTTCAGAAAAAGCTCATCAGCAAATGCAGTCAGTTATGTTGCAAGTCTCTGGTGCTGAGACTCTTTGATAAAAGTAAAGAAAAAAGGATGTAACACAAATGGAAGAATAATGTATTGCATCTGGTTCATCTTGCTAGACTTGGACGCCAGCCTCAGAAAAGATCAGGTCACATATGCCGTGGTTTTGCAGATAGGTGTGTGTTATGATCTTTTGGCTGATGTATACTTCTTCATAAGAAAACACAGAAATGCAGCGATCATTTTAGGTGAGATACTGAAGTTGGCATTTATTATTTGAATGAAAAGATAGCTTAAAACCGAATATTCTTATTAGTAAAAGAAAGCTCCCATTTCACATATTGGGGGTTTTGTTAGTTTTGTTGGTTGGTTGGGGGTTTTTTGGTCTTTTTTTTTTATTAAATACAACAGGTTATTTTGGAGTGAGTCCAGAGGAGTGCCTCAAAGATCATTAGGGGGCTGGAGCATCTCTCCTGAAAAGACAAGCTGAGAGAGTTGAGGTTGTTCAGCCTGAAGAAGAGAATCACAGAATCACACAGAATCACAGAATCGACCGGGTTGGAAAAGAGTTCTGAGATCATCAAGTACAACCCTTGATCCAATACCGCCATGGTTACTAGACCATGGCACTAAGTGCCACATTCAGTCTCATCTTAAAAACCTCCAGAGATGGTGAATCCAACACCTCCCTGAGCAGCCCATTCCAATGTCTGATTACTCTCTCTGTAAAAAATTTTTTCCTGATATCCAACCTGAATCTCCCCTGGCAGAGCTTAAGACCATGCCCTCTTGTCCTACTGCAGGTTGCCTAGGATAAGAGACCAACCTCCCCTGGCTACAGCCTCCTTTCAGGGAGTTGTAGAGAGTGATGGGGTCTCTCCTGAGCCTCCTCTTCTCCAGGCTCAGGGGAGACCTTAGAGCAGCCTTCCAGTACTGAAAGGGTGGCCTGCAAGAGAGCTGGAGAGAATTTACAACAGTATGAAGAGATAGGGCAAGGGGAAGTGGCTTTAAACTGAAAGAAGGCAGATTTATATTAGATATTAGGAAGAAATTTTTTACTATGAGGGTGGTGAGATACTGGCACAGGTTGCCCAGAGAAGTTGTGGGTGCCCCATCCTTGGAACAGTTCAAAGCCAGGTTGGATGAGACTGAGCAGCCTGGTCTAGTGGAGGGTGTCCCTGCCAATGGAAGGGAGGTTGGAACTAGGTGATCTTTAAGGTCTCTTCCAACCCCAACAATTCTATGATTCTATGATGCTTTTTACCAAACAGTACTGTAGTAGTATTGAAGAAGCATATAAAGTAAAGCAAATAATAAGCAAAAATATAATTAATCATAGAATCTTCTAATAGTATCCAAGTCTTAAACCACAAATTATATGAATGTTGTTTAGATCAGTCTTTTTTTAGAAATTTCATTTTGAAAGTGTTGTGATCTCTCAGCTAAGTTAGTGGAAGGCACTGATAGATGAACCTAGACAGTATTATCAACTCTTCCCAGAAAGGAGTGTGTTAAAGAAACAATGTGTGAAGCAAAGCAACAAATTTACCCACCTTATTGTCATGCAAATTCCAAGAGAACATTTTTTCTTGGTGCCTTCACCCCACGGGGCTCTGTGAAATGGAGCAAGCTAGACACTTTTGAAAGTGTTTGATCTATGGTCACCTATTTTCTTTTTCTTCTGGAGATGCAGGCATCTCCTGGTTGCAAGAGACTTGCTTTTCTCAGTTAAACTTTGCAGACATCTGAGATGCAACTCATTCATTTCCGAAGATTCAGGGATCATATTTTCAAAACTCCTGACATTTGGAGGGCAGTGTCATCTTATTTTACATGCTGTGAGCTGTTAAAATTGTGCACTGATCAATCAGTGGTTGAGGTGGTGGTTACAGGTATGGTTGATATTTCTGTGGCTGTAGAGAGCTATGGTGGAATAGGCACACCCACAAGAAGCTGCCTTGCTGCTTAAACTCTGTTATTGGACTGTCAGACCACATATGGACAAAGCTGGCCCAAGCAAGAGTGTAAACACAACTTCCTCTATCTCCCACTTGGAAGGAAAAGCACAGCATGATCATCTTCATCTTTGATTGTTTCAGATTCCAGCCTGAATCATTCACATTCAAGAATGATTTTGTTGTGTTTTGGGCACAGGAGAGACTTGCACAAGTTGTGCTCCTATTTGGGAAGCCTGGCTGTCATCACTTTGAGCTAGGTACCCATAGAGGAGAGCAGTAACAAAACAAACAGGAATACAACAGCTGAGATGCAAAAAATTGTTGACTTGTTGCTGCATTTGACATCCTTAGTGCATCCTTTTGCATTCTTTTTGCATTTACAGTGCAAGTTTACATGTAAAACAATACATCACTATCAAACTTGCAGTATTTGGGACAGATACATGGAAAAGGGTAATCAACATATTCCACAAAGCATCTTTTGCTTAAATGTTCTTGACTTGAATATCCATTGTATCTTTTGTGATGAAACTTGGAGATATATAAAAAAGTATTCTCTGTTCGTTGTGCATACATAATTTGAGCTTACCAGCTGGAATCATATGTATATGTAAATGACGGCAGATTTGGGCTCATAATTGTTCAAATTGGCTATGGCATTTGTTATGTCAACCCTGTGTTCTCAGTGCTGACACTTAGATTTCAATCAAAATTTTGTTAGGCAGAAGTCATGGAAAACTCCATTCTTTTAAGTGTGTAACTTTCTCATGATACAGTCTGGAGATAGCATACACTTAAAGAATTATTTTAGCAAATGGCAATCTTTTAATAGTTTGCTCTGTGGCATAGCCTTAACAAGTTATATTCTTCAGAGCCTTCCAAGCTGCCCATCAAGATAGTGTTCAGTATTAATGATGTGTATTTTACTTTATTCTATTAATATGAAATAGAATGCCTTTTTTGTTTTTCAATTCCTGTTGCTATTTTAATCTCCTCACCTGCAAAGACATGCTTTAGATATTAATTATTAGAGATAATTTTTAGCTTCAATGCCATTTGTGCAATTAGGACCTGTATTGCATTACTCTTAGAATCATAGAATCATTAAGGCTGGAAAAGACCTCCAAGATGATTGAGTCCAACCTTTGGCTGAACACTACTATGTCAACTAAACCACTAATGCCACATCCAGTCATTTCTTGAATACTCCCAGGGATGTGATTCCACCACCTCCCTGGGCAGTCCATTCCAATGCTTAATTACTCTGTCAGTGAAAAAATTCTTCAGATGTCCAACCTGAACCTCCCCTGGCACACTTTGAGGCCATTTCCTCTTGTCCTGTCACTAGTTGCCTGGGAGAAGAGTCTGACTCCAACATTGCTACAATCTCCTTGCAGGTAGTTGTAGAAAGTGATAAGATCTCCCTTGGGCCTCAACCCCAGCTCTTTCAAGTGTTCCTCACAGGACTTGTGCTCCAGACCATTCACCAGCTTTGTTCCCCTTCTCTGGACATGCTCCAGCACCACAGTGGTTTGCTTGTAGTGAAGGGGCCCAGAACTGGACACACCATTTAAGGTGCGATGTCACTAGTGCCAAGTACAGGGGAGGTCGATCACTGCCCTGGTCCTGCTGGCCACACTATTGCTGATACAAGTCAGGCTGCCATTGCCCTTCTTGGCCACCTGGGCACACTGCTGGCTTATATTCAGTCAGCTGTTGACCAGCACCCGCAGGTCCTTTTCCACTGGCCCCTCTCCAGCCACTCTGTCCCAAACCTGTAGCGCTGCATGGAGTTGTTGTGACCCAAGTTCAGGACCTGCCAGTTAGTTGGCCTTGGCCTATCCAGATCCCTCTGCAGAGGCCTGTTCAGCCCACAACATACTTCTACTTTCTGGTTTTCGGTTTTTCCAAATTGTTGACTGCTTCACTAACATATACTCTGATTTTTCCTCTGTGCCTAGAAAAATCCCTCTTCCTTCTCAAGCATCTGAAAATATCAGGTTTCTGTCCATCCCAGGCTTGATTTTGGGAGGACTGCAGCTTGAAGAAAACCAACTGTGGTTATTCCCTCCTCAGAAGTTGTGTAGGTGTCGTTTCTTTTTTAACCTTTATATATTTGCTGTTACAGTTCCTTTAATTCTGAGCACAATCACACAGATAAGTAGACATCAGAGCAAACCTGGGCAGGCAAATGGCTGCTCTTATAATATTTATAAAAGATAATGCCAACAGTTTCACAGCTTACCACAACCCTGACTCTTCATTAAAAAGAATTGAAAATGCAGTGCCATCAGCCTTAAAATCAGGGAGTGACTAGCACAGAAATATTAACTGATCTGGACTGTCACAAAGTACATTTTGGTGTCTTAGTTAGGTAGGGCTCAAGCAGAGTGGAAGTGCCTTAAGGCACAGACCAATTCTGAGCTTTATGTTCAGAAGCATTTTGCAGCCATGATAACATATCTCTGAAATTAGGCATCCTAAGCACGGCTGATTGTCTTTTAGTTAATTTATCACTGTGGAGTATCTATACAGTCACTTACAATGACAGGCTGTAGTATGGACAGTGAACCCTTCCTGTGGCAGGCTGCATCTGCAGGCTTTGTCTGAACTTGTGATATAAGTGTTCCTGATAGGCCTTGTTTTCCTACCAGACGAGATTGGTTATTGTCCCTGTTCATGCATACATATGCAAGGGAATCAAGGAACCACGCTGAGTAATGCTGGAGCTGCTCCAGGTCCTCCTTACCCACTCCAAACTCCTCCTGTCCCCTGACATTTCTCAGCAGAGGACAACTATCAGGTGTCCCCCGCGTGTTTGATGCATCAGCTCCTGTGCTAGATACTTCTTCGTTCAGAGACCCACAGATTTTTATCATTGACCTTTTCAGGAAAAGTGCGTTTTGGACATTTTCAATGTAAAGACATCGATGCACTTCTGACTAGATAGGTGCTTGGTTGGGCCATCAGCAAGATCTGAATTTCATCCAGTGATTGTAGGTCTGATGCTCTGACCATGTTACCTTGATTCCTGAGCATTGCAGTACTGTGTAATTGCAAGTCTAGGGTGTATATTTTGAATTGCATTTTATGGTGGTAAGTGCTGGTTTGTATGATCATGTTTGAATTTGTATAGTACCAATGCGTGTTTACATCATGAACTCCACCTCTGTGTATTCCATTCAAACTGTTGATGATGGCTTGATGGATACCCTGCTAATACAGAGCTTAGCTCCAGTGACCCTCTGTTACTGGTTTTAGCATGCTGTTGAAAGGGAAGCAGTGCATTCTGCGCTCTCCCTTCCCACCCACCTCTAATGCATGCTTCTTAAAAGTAAGAATTTCTACCATGGTCTGGATTTCATTGCAAGCTATTTGAGAAAGAAATACTAATACATTCTAACATTTGAAAAACACTACTGTACATTTATTGTGCTGGCTGAGTGTGGCAGCACCATTTCAGCATTAAGTTATTTGTAAGGAAGGTGCTCCTGGGTGTTGCAGCTTGGTTTCGGTACTGAGGTCCAGATTGTTAAAACCTTGCTGAATTATACCCCATCGGATCCAAATGTTTTTATGTTATCAAAAGAAAATTTTAAATACACCTTTTATTTAGAATCCTTGTTAAGGTGTAAATTGTAGTTAGTTCTATTAATGTACTGAAGAAAAATGGAAAAATACCTCCCTGGAAAGATTATCTTGACTTCTTGCCGCAAAGCAACTCTTCATCAGTCTGAGAGTTCTAATGAATAAAAAGATAGGATATGCTATAAGGAGACCAAACACAGAAAAAGCGTATGAGATTAGGATAGGCAGACACATCTAGTGATCCAATGGTTAAAAGGAGTTATTCCTCAAAGTTCAGGGCAAATCCCCTTTCTCCTATGTTTTCTTTTTCAGGAGGAATCCTTCCCTTAAAAGGAAAAGCTTAGTTCCTCTATGAAAATCGACGTTTATGGGCAGCACAACGTGCCTATCAGGTTTTCTGTTTGGAAGGTAAAACTGCTTTGATGAGGATTAATAAAGCAACATCAGAAGGAGTTAGATTGTGTTTGTCTTTCAGAAACAAGCAAGACTGCGAACATCCTTTTAAGCCTTAATTTCATCTAAGCAGTGGCTCATTTCAGAGACTGACAGGTAAAATGACTGGCGTCAGGAAGGCAGTTTTCTTTTGGCTTCTGGCACCGTTCCAGTTCTGTGACTTGTGCCCCGACACTGTGCAGCGCCGTTACAGTTGCTCTGCAACGATTTTCTTACAGCAGAATTGCAGATGCACTTGCAGTGCAGTGGAGCTTTGAGCAGAAGTGTAAGTGGATTCCTATGTAGGGGAGTTACCGTTCCTTATCAGTTCAGATGAAACAGTTGCATAGCTGATATGCAAGAGGACAAAACCCAAAGGCACAGGGAAGTTTGAAGCTTAGCAAACTCCAAGAAGTTGTTCAAAATGTGATGGTGGTACTGTTTTTTAAAATATATATCAGGTTTTCTCTTGGAGCTTTTGCTTTTAAGGTACTATAACTTCTGTTTTAAAAGGCGGATGGTTTCCAAAATATACAAGGTCTGACTCAGCTGAAATTGATTACGTGGGTTTTGGTTTCTTTGATTCCATAGCAGCAAAACTACACATGTTAAAACAGGGGAAGGGGGATTGGTTGGGCTTTGCTTATTACTGGGCAAATGTTTCCTGAGATGTTAAAATAAGTCCATTTCGTTGTAGGTAAGATAATTCTTAAAATGCAAGCCTTTGGTGTAACTGAATGTCTGTGGAGCCATTCTTTCAGCTGTTACAGCTCCTTCAGATCATGGAAGGTGACAGGAGTACTTACAAGAGCTGTAGGAGCTCCTTCTTCAATCTTTGGTATCCCTGCCATTTCACAACACTGATTTCCCCACATTTTTCTGTGCATGTTTGAGAGTATGCAAGTGGCCTCAGTAGCTCCTCAGTTACTGGGGCTTGGTACAAGACCAAACAAGTCAGTGACAAGATTTCTCTCCAGCAGACCTTGTATCATGAACTTTCAGTATGTACTGAAAAGAACGTACCAAATCAAAGCAAGTTTTCCTTCAAAGAAGCCAAGATGTCTTCCCACTGAGAGAATTTTTCTTGCCAAATGCTGGCTCTCCAACTGTGGCCATCTTGACTAGGTAGCTATTTAAAGCAAGGATGCAATGATTTTTTTTTTTCATTATGGCAAGACTTTATTTCACTTCTTATGGATGGCTGAGCTGTTGATGCTCAAACTTTCCTTAAATGTATGTTCAGACAGAAATCAAGATCAGGAAGTTTCAGAAGGAAAGTGATAATTGGGATGAACTGAAAGCAGAATTAAAATGGACACTGTTAGTATAAATATTTGTGTTGTTTCTGCTGTTGTAATCATAATAATTTCTCTTTATCTGATATATTCCATCCTTACTTAAGTCAAAGCACACCCCACATGGTTGTTGCATCCACTTGAATGTATATTGTCTCTTATACTCTCTGACATGGTTTATAGCTGGTAAAGAAAGGGCATCATAGGGGTGGTTCAGAAACTGGGCCCAGATATGCCAGTCTCAGTTAAGATAAATGCCATTGCCTTGGATGAGAAACTGTCCCTTGTCTGATCCCTTGGTCACAAAACATGGATGTGGCATTATGTACATTAGGAGGCATCTTGTGTGAATTTGGATTTCTAAGTTCACTGTAAGGTTACATGCCATGGAATAAGTACTTGGTGCTTCAATGTTTATTATTGCCCTTATGATGAACAACCAGTGTCTTTTTGACAGAAAAGAATTGATCTTTTCCAAAAGCTTGCAGCAATTAATCATCTAGGTTATGTATGCAAATAAAACTCCTCACTGCCTAAACACCAGTAATAGAATTGAACTAGTTTATTTAAAGGTGTAAATATGCACATGCTTGGTTTTAATTGGAATAACTCATTTTCTCCTTTCTGCTCTTGTTATACAAAACAGGTTTACTTTATCCAACCTTCTTTCCAACACCACTCTTTTTGTTGCTCTTTTCTCTGTTGCTGTACCCCCTGCCGCCAGTCTTCTTGTGAATCAAGTGTGTGATGCAGACATCATTATCATCTACTCATATCCTCTAGTGAGACTATGCCAAATCTTACAGATTATTTTGCATAACATCTTTAAGAGACCATCTTTTTTCTCTGTCTACATATCCCACATGCTCAGTTCCCTGCTCTGTTATGCCTTAGTTATTGCACCTCAGCATATGACCACTGGGGATGAATCCATCAAATGCAACATGCTTAGTCTCATTCTTGCAGTCTCTCATGGTCTGTCTTCTCACTGATTCAACTAACCTTTCATATAGGATCCAAGTATTTACACACTCTTCCATATCAGCCCAGAATGCCAGTTCATCTTTGAGGATATTGAGGATATTGCCCTTGAGAAATGACTTTCAGAGCTTGCATTTCCTTGTGACACAAAAATGGTTTATCTGCTTATGTGCCAAGATGACTACTAATTGATGTTAACTGAATGCTTTTCCTATGCTAATTCCTTCTGTCTTTAAACAGCTGTTGTCTATTGTCTAAAAGTAAGATCTTTCAGGAAGAAAATGCCTTCTTCATGTGCTTTGGATTTGTGCAGTACCTAGTGCAATGGATTTCTGATCCATGATTCAGGTTATAGACATGGTTCCAAAAATGATAAAGTACAACTTGTTTGTACTATTGATTACCTCTAATAGCATTGTTTATGTCTTGTCTTTTTCATAGTTTTAGTTACAAGCAGTACCTTTTAAATTTCTGTAAATTTCAAAGTCAGAACAATTCATTCTGGGATTATAAAGTAAGAGCATCCCTAGCTAAAACATTCCGTAAATATTCAGGACTACTGAACACAAAAATAGAGGATGCCAGCAATTTAGGCTGCATTTCTGTTATTATTCCAAGGCAGTTTACAGTCTTGGTAAAAAGGAAAATGTTTTTTTCTCCATTTGCTTACATTTTATACTACTTTGTTTATAAATGGTTCGACTCTTTCCCTGAAGGAAATGGTGAGAATGAATTCAAAGCCCTTTGAAGGCAGTGGAGCATTAGTCAGATTTGGCATTTGTTTGTTTGTGACTTTGATACAGAAGGAAGGTTGGGTAGATTTTTTAAAGAAAAATACATAAATCTGATTGCAAAGCTGCTGAAATTGGTAAATTGTCTTGAGGGCAGGTCTGGGCCCTGAAGCTGATTTTAAATTACGTTCTTAATTGACTGAATTTAAAGATTACTTCTTTTTGAACAACTTCATATGGATAAGAAAGAGAAATCTCAAATTCATTAATTGATGGTTTCGGCTTCCTTTATTTTTTCTGATTGATACTTTGTTTGACAAGATAGGCGTCACCAGAATAGTTACCTAGAAAATGAGTTCTTAGTTTCTTTTACACAGATTTTAGTTTTGACTCAAAAAATAGTGGCCTCTGCCAGAGGCAAATTGTAATCTGGCAGGCACACAAGGCCCTAAAGACTTCAGAGGAGCTGAGCAGAATGGCCCATATATCTCATTTTAAAGCTTCCTTCAATAGCTTTGAGTCCAATGAGAATCGGTGTGTTGGAAAGATCTGCCTCTTGACACAGCAACAGAGGAAGAAAGATTAGGCAGACACTGTGTTCCCTATGTGGAGGCCTAATTTCTCTCTTTACCGAAAGGACGTTAGCAATGTGCTGCTAGATATGATAAATGCTTTTTTTACCTAAATCAAGATGATGATGTTGATGATGGTCTTCACTGTGTCATCAAAATTTTGTGCGGCAAATTATGAAATTGGGGGGACGGGGGGGAGAGATTTTTAAGATATGATAGGAGAAAAGAGAATATGCATATTACCTGCAAAACTTTTAAATTTCCGAAATCTGATAAGTGTGCTGTGTTTTTTAAAACCACTAATGGCCTGATTGCTTTTGGGGGAGACTTAATAAAAGGATGGGCTTCAGCGTGTCTGTTACCTCTCTGCTGCTGTGCGCAGTTTTGTGTAAGGCATGCACATTGGATAAAATGTGCATGTAAAGAGATTGCCTTAGACCCATTCACGCCTTCATGTGAATGTGCAGTTGAGGTAGGCATGAGCAAAACTCAGGTGCAGAAAGCTTTTGGATAAATAGGACAGGATCTCTGTTGCTGAAAATTAGCAGAGCTCCTTTGACATCAAACAGTGTAAATCCACAGAGCATCCTTGGTGACCCAGGCCATCCTGCCGTAATTTACATATACCACTCTTTTCATCTTTGCTACTGAACTGGATGGCCCAGTGTATGAGGAATCTCTTTCTTTCTCCCCTTGCGGAAAGAGGTTAGTCCCAAGTCTGGGAGTTAGTCTGGGAGCTTCTCTCCAGCTCCAGCTGTTTAGCAAAAACTCTGTGTTGAAATGGCCCTTCTCCAGCACTGCAGGAGCTTGCCTGCTTAGAGGAGTGATTGTGCTGGATTAAACTGAAGATCCAGAAGACTGTCATCTCGGGTGTCTCTGACCTTTGTGCAGTAACATCTCATTGGTGGTTTCCAGTGCTATTAGTCCTATAGATGGCCTGGATTCAAGAGCTTGCATGCTTTTTGAAGGTGCTCCTTTTGACTTCACCATGGCCAGGATATCCCCGATAGAATTTAGTCATCTTCCTACACAATGACAAAATCTGGTATCAAAACAAACCACAGGTGAAGTTGTAGGGAAGAAGTTGTACTGAAGGTGGACCAGATGAAATGTTTGTCACAAATCCATGGCCTGCTGCAGGATGTTTCTTCTGCTGCTTCTGATTACAAGCTTAGGAACTTCTTGGACTGATATAATGATTTATTGGAACTGAGCACAAGGCAAGTTGTTATCAGTAATCATCATAAAGTTCAGGGAGAAACACAAAGTATTCCTCCACATTTCCATACTATGGTAGTAAAACTCATTGTTTAGAAATTGGAAAACATTGGAAATATATAATATACTGATAGATACAATATATTTTGCATATATATATTTATAGAGCTATATATGTACTTTTTGAAATACAAGACAAAGCATAAGATGGTTTGCATCTTAAAGAAAAATTACTCTCATAGCTATCGCTAAAGAAGTAGGCTCCTCTTTTTTTTTTCCCTTTAGTGTGAATGCTCACAGGTTGTATGCTAGGCTTGTTTAGGAGGAAGCTGGTTACCGAAGGAGCCCTGTTCTGAGAGCACAGCATTCATCCTTCAGGATTCAGAGTTCCTGAGGGGCAGAACTGTCAGGAGTCATTGACATTTAGAGGAGAGGAGGCTGTCTTCTATGAATGCTGTGCAAGTCTCTCAGAGGTTTTGAAAACAGGGAGTAAATGCAAACTATATATAAAGACGTGAAGCCAAGGTGCTCCTGGTAACCTGCATGACTGCAGATGTGAACTGCTGCACTGCACTAGATTTGGATACAGAGGATGAAATTTGTTGTTATCCTAGGAACACAGCTGATGTTGACATCCGTTCAGATTCATTTTGCTTACAGAACAGAGAGATCTTCACTGTTAGTAAAAGCTGTTGTTAACTATGTTAGGATACAAGATAAAAAGAATTACAAAGACAGATTAAAATTAATTTGGAGTCACAGAAGGGGGACTAGGAGGCATTTCGGTGGTGTAGTAAATTAGTACAGAGATCTTTCACCTCCAGCCATTGGGTTCAAACTCATGCCAACCTGCAGGCTGATAGAAACTGAGTGATTTAAACTATGTCTTTACTAGGGCATGGCCATGGTTTCTTGTATGTGCCTCTCCTCAGCTGGAAAGTGTTTCCATTGTATTAAATTATTAAATGTCAGAGTGTGGGATTATTGTTTTGTAAATTTACAAAACTGATGTATTTTCAACATCAGTTATAATATTTATAAGAATAGCTTCGTCCTGATTGAATTCAAGTATTTTAAAACACAGCTATTGGAATTAATGCAGCTGTTTTATATGAGCATTCTCACAGGAATATGGAAGCTCTTTATTGTCTTATTTATATATGACAAGTTCATGTATGTATGTGTATACTTATTGTGGTCCTTTTTTTAATAATAAAAATTACTAGAGAAGGGAATTTTCTGTTTTTGAAAACCCTAGTCATGCAGGTTACCAGGAGCACCTTGGCTTCACATCTTTATATATAGCTTGCATTTACTTCCTGTTTTCAAAACATTTTTACATAATAGCTAGACTTGGATGTAGCTAATGTCATTTGGATGTTCAGTACAACATATGCTCAAAAACACAACCAGCTATATTGATAAGATAACCCTACTTCTCCACATAATATGGGTGCAGATTTAAATTTAACACCGTTAAACTGTTGAGGTGAAATGAGAAATCATGTGAGGCCTTTTTCAAAGATCCAACCATAAAGCATACATTCAAATGATATCAAGTGATAAATTAATAAAAGTGAAACAGCTCCATGTTTATGTTTCTCTCATGCTCCATAACTCAGACATTTTGCAGATATGTTTGGTTGTGCCATACGGTCTTCTTCTATCAGAAATTTACAAAGATCTGAATAACGTTATATAAAAATTGGGAGAAAAGCTCTGGTATTTTTCATTGTTGCGATTATGATCTGGTGCATGGTATAGGTGACAGAATACCTATATTCTGGACAAGATGAGATACAACTTTCAGTAGGTATCTCTAACAGCGTGAAATAAATATTATTTTATGTATTTATTTTATTTTGGAAATGTATTATAATCTCTTATTGCTGAGGCAATATTTTATTAATCATTCTCTCCTGGAAGAAAAATAATATCTCACTAGTCAGTCAGGAATTCTTACAGTTCTGGAGGCTGCGTAAGACAGCCTTTATGGCAAGAAAATGACTTTTTAGAGAATTAAAGAAGCATAGACATTTGTTAATAAAAGCCCAAATATATATATGTGGCCCATATGTGCCACTCTTGCTCGCTGGAGTAATTCTGTTTACTTCAGGAAAAGGTACTATTCCTGTGACAGTATAAAGCACGTAGTGAAATTTGTAATTCCTTAAATAATTTATCTCAGGGGGTGGATAATGCATATTCGAGAATTTTAATTGCAGTGTATTGTATTTTATTTTCAGACTAAAGGCTAGTGTATACAGCAGTTTTCAGTGTTATTGTATAACGTGTAATGTCTCTGATTAAAGAATATTTGTGTGCTGGGGGTTTTATTATTATTATTTTTATTTACTTCATAGACATACTTCACAAAATATCATAGGCTGGCATCTCTACAGTAGCTCGGAGCTGCTCTTTAAAATGTCCTTGACTTTAAATAAGTATATAGCCAGAATAGGCATATTCTTGGCTTCAATGTAATTTGCCTTAGTCCACTCTCTGACAAGGCTGTTTAGGAGGGAGGACGCCAGTGGTTTCTAAGAGGAAAATTTATACTGGGGGAAATTCAGTGTTTGACAGTAACACAAAAGGACATAGGAGGCAGGTATGAAGGCACCTACTACAAGGGCTTCCAAATTCTAATTGGACTTTTGTTTGCTTCCGCAATACTAACTGTTGGAGAATTTATTAATTAAATAAAACAGTAGAATCCTTCTGACATCATTAGGCTTGGAGGAAGCTGCTAATGTACTGCATTACTTTATGTTCTGCTTGGGCTATTTACTGGGAAGAGCATTGCGAAGAGGAATGTGAAAGGATATCAGAATCCTTCTTCTCCATTGCATTTTCTTGGTTTTTTTCACATATTGGGGTTAGAGAACGGGACAGCTAAGAATATTTATTTTTGCCGGGATAAAACCCCCCACAGTTTGAATATTCTGTTTTAAATAAAAAAAACCAGGATAGTCTAACTCTTGGCATCCCTTTCCACTAAGTATACAGGGCCAAGTACCTTTACAGCTTTACCTGGGCTTTCAAGTTGCCATCTCTAAAATACACCATATTGTAGTTCCCCTTTCATGTCATGTTGAAGGCATGCAGGGCTCAAAAGGGCTAACAGGTCTGTGAGCTTTCTAAGGCCCTCCTGATTCTCTTCAATTCAAGACAGGTAGTCCTGAAGGTTAGATCCAATGTGATAAGGCAATAATGATCTTTTTATTGCCACGTGATAACCATCTGATTTCTTATTTTCAGGTAATTGGTTGGTTTGTAATAGAGGAGGTGAGGATGATTTAAGAACTTCTTGGAAACATGCCTCACTGCATTAGCAACTGAAACCAACCCAGACTTAGCTTAGGTTTTTTCATACTTTTCAGTACAGTATTTTAGAGACCATTAAATGTGAAATTAATTAATCCTTATGATTCCTTTGGGAGATGTAAGATTGTTATTAGTCCTGTTTTACAGATGGGGAAACTGAGATAGATTCAGGCAACTCACTTCTCTGTAGTGAACCACTGCTGGAACAAGGATGATAGCATAACACCTCCTAACTGATTCCTAGCCTTCTGCCTCAGCTGCAAATGATGTTGTTTTATTGCTGAACTGCTGCATCTCCAAACTCTTTCATATCTATGCCAGCTTTTAAGTGCCTTAGGCATACTTAAGTTCAGGGTCCAGGTACCATAAATTCTGCATCCAAAGAATAAGACGTATAGTCTGTCAAAATGTTGATTTAATAACCTTGGCACACATGACATAAGAATTCTGGGAGAGTGTGAGGTGCAGGACTGGTTTTGGTGTGCCATTCATTTCCTTTGACCACACCAGTGCTTCTCTCTGGTTCCCTAACACAATTTCTTTTATCTCGCTCTTGAAGCCTTGCTGAAACCAACCTTGTTTACTGCATAGTCTTAATTTGTTCCCTGAAAACCATCCTTATGATATGCAGGGGCTGTGAGAGAAGAGAACGTACACAAGCCTGCAGCTGATGGCTGGATCATAGCATATAAAAAGAAAGGGAAACGGATACAGTAATGCTCAGCAACTCTAATTCTGATACATCCTAACTTTATGCTTGATAAATCAATGTACCTTTAATTTGAGATCTGAAGTGTCATTCCTTGAGTTTGTTTCCCTTGTATTCTCAGAGAATCCAAAGGAAGCATGCTGCTTGCCATTGTAGCAACATCCTATGTAGGTGATAATAGCCCATCCAACCCCAACCTCCAAGACTACCATACATGCTGTTTCAGCTTGTTAGGGGATTAACAACTTCAGCTGAAAGAGTAATAAGCCTTTTCTCCTTTAGGCACCACATATTGCAGGGGTATGCACATCACGTTTGAACAGTGCCCTCTCCAGTGGGATTGAAAAAGAAACAAAGGAGGAGTGGAGGAGAGTTGAGTGGAGAGACCCCAGCAGCTTGGGACAGGGTGTATTGAGCCCTGGATGATTTTGCTTTCTGACTGATTTGGCTGCTCCCAGGGTCGATGAACAGTCTGAAAAGAAAAGGGCTCTGCTGGGGTGGTGGCTCCTGGGGACCCTGCCTCTGGCTGCCTTTAACCACGCTGTATTTCCTTTTTATTGCACCTGCGAGCGGTACTCAGGAGCAAGACACTAAATTTTGTATACCGTCTGGATGTCAGCAAGCATTGCAAAGAGCTGGGTTGTATTCCAGTTAGGATGCCAGTTTGGCTTAGCAAACTAATGCAACTGGGACCGAATAGCTCCGGGTTTGTTTTGCTCACTCCAGCACACTGAGCTGGGCTAAAAATCATTTTCATTTTCACCTCATTTCCCAGAGAAAAAATTGTCCCCATTATTATTTTCTCCTCCTCTCCAAAAGACTGTTTCATTTTGTTGAAAACAGACAGAAAAAACCCTTTTGTTTCTAAATTCTTGTTCCCCTAAACCTCATCATGATTGTAAATCCAGGGAAAAAAAAAAAAAGTAGTGGTGTAATAGTAGTGGTGTAATAGGTTTTGGGCCACACTTTTGATCCTGTAAGGTGGACACAGAAACGTGCCTTAAACATTTTTGTTCAGTTTTTGACTTCACAAGAAATGTGTAATATTTCTGCATTTGGTAGCATGTTGTTAAATTTATAAGGCGGATCACAGCATTTGCGTTTATGTACTGAGTTCATGATACATTTCTGATATGTCCATCCTTGGATCCAACACTGACTTCAGTAGAAAGTTTCACCCTCCTGACTTTCAGCTGTTGTATATGGTAAAAATACAACTTTCAGCAGCTCAAATCCCTGCCCGTGTCTGCTGATCTCCTGGATCCTGGATATTTTACTTGAAATATGATTGATGATCTAGGGACTCGTATCAGAAAGGAGAGATTGAGAGGGTGATGGGACAGGGCGAGGGGTGGCTGCAGCCATACGGATGTACGCAAAGTGCAGAGCAATGCCGCGCACAAGAAAATACTGCAACTACCTCTTGCATTTTGTATAAGCAATTTTCCAGTCTGTTGTCTTCTGTCAAATGCAATGTTCTGAGACATTTAAATAAAATAAATATTGCTGTTGAGATATATTTAGAACCATGTGAAATTTCTCTAGTGAAACTCCCAGCCAGGCAAAACATGCTGGCTTTCAGGTTTCCATACCACTTGAAGCTTTGTCTGGCTTTGTCAAAGAGGTTGTTCATGAAATCTGTCAGTGAAGGTGGGCTGCTTTCCCATGGAGGCCATCAGAGGCCCTGCCCACTGCTTCGGATGCTGCCAGAAGATTTAGGCAAACAAGGAGTAGGTCCAGGTGAGCCTCAGAACAGAGTTGAGTTTCTCACAGATGGAGGGTCAAAAAAGCAAATGATGAGAACAGGCTACTGATGGAAATTGAAATGGAGGTTTGCATAAACCTCCCACTGGTGCTCATTGTAATCACTGAGCTTTCACATTTGCCTGTCTTCCCAGATGTGCATCAGTTATCTAATGAGGATGGGTGTTGGTGTCATGAGTACTGGCACACATAGGGACTGGCCAAGGCAAGAATAGGGTGCGTGGAAATCCTCCAGAAGTGGGGTGAGAGCCCACTGGAACGGAGGCCATGGTGGGGCCCTGAGGCAGGGTGGCCTGCCGCTGGCTTGGGCATCCAGCTTCCTCCTTTCCTCTCCTCTAGTCAGTGCAGGGTTGCTCCCAGAACATCACCTCTGCCCTGTGGAGTCACCCTCACCCTAAAGTGCTTCTATTTTGCCCCCTGGGATGCAGTTGGGTGAAGCAGACCTGCTCAGCTGTAGCCCTGTTTTGAGGCTTCTTGAGTGTGAATGCGTTAGGTGTGCGCATTGCATTCCTCTGGTGAGGAAGGGAGGCTGGCAGCACAACAGTTTGGCAGGCTGGGACCACTGGTGACACACAGGCTCCAGTTGGTGACACACAGGCTCCAGTGCACATTTTACTGCACTTTTCCCCCAGTACTAACATCCAGTCAAATGGATTTTGATAAAGCAGCAAGCAATGTTCTCTCCCTTTCCCTGGTGAGATGAGGAGGGGAGGCTGAGCATACCTTTAAATCACTGTCCTTTCTCTTCGTAAGGATCCTCAAAATAATTTCAAAATATACAAAGGCTTTACTATAAAATATATATTCATGAGGAAGCAGACAGTTCTTTTCATCACAGTGGTGGTCTAGCTGTGGACGTTATGTAATAAGATAAAATTTTAAACAGCATTTAAAATAATTACATACATTGTTTAACAGCTCTTTTTATTATTATTTTTTAACTCAATAGGGCCCTTCTTTTATTCATTTAGAAGTTAGCCTTGTTTGATAACGTGCTAGAAAGGGATACAGAAACCTTATTCTTCCAGAGGGTTGAATTCTTTTGTGAGATATGATAGACAAAGCTGGCATCCCTTGTAGAAGATATGTAAAGCCTGTCTCCAGACATTGTGACATTGCTACAGACAGAGTTTGTCATCCATAAATTTACAGCTTATTTCAGTCTATTCATAAATTGACTAAATTTTTTTTTGAAAGAAAAAAATATATATAGGTGTATAAAATACCCAGTTACAGGTTGTGTTCTATTTAGCCCTTGATTGAAACGTATTGCTCCTCAGTATCTTTTAGCTATGAAAATTATAATATGGAACAGAGATTAGAATGAAATTATCATGGCTAGAAGGCATTTACTCAGTGGTGGCAGCCACATAAACCTGAGCCCTGAGAATGATGATAATGCATTAGGTTCTGCATGCCCGATATTATTGCTGTACATTATGTATGTTTCATTTATACTATTTCGCACACACCAGCAACGCTGACAGATAGGTAATTACTCTCTGCGCCAATGAACACTTATCAGTCCCGCCGCTGTTTATTGCAGGGATGAAGTGCGCTTGTCAGTCAAGGTCACTTGTTTGTGTGTCCTTTTTAATAGTTCTTTCACAGTTGTTGAACTTTGCGGGTGATTCTTATGGCAAGCTTTCGTCAGGTTGCTTTACTACATCGCCTGCCTTATTAAAGTCATTTGTATTTATCGCTTTAATTGATAAACAACCAAGTTGCAGGAAGCGGGACTGGAAAGAAGAAGGAGCATATTTTACTCGTCAGCTGATCCACAGGGGTGTTCGGTCATGGATGACCTAAAAAACCAGCATTTTGCAGAGACCCTCAGAACCTTCTGTGCCACCAGCATAAGCTGGTGAAATCTCTTGTGATAAAGATAAACATGAATTTAATGGTAATGGATACCAACACAATCTGCAGACTGCTGTAGGGCTACTGCTTGTGCTTTTTGGTAGAATATTTGCCAGTTCTGAGCAGGGCTCTTATTGTTTGCACCCTCAGGACATGCATGCAATAGACCAAGCCACTTTGCCTTCAAATCAGGATTTCCTTTTCTGTAAGAAGCCTCACAGAAACTGTATTATTGCATAAAATATGCTTCACAGGCTATATGGGTGACTCTAAAATTATTTTTTTCTATTCTTCAAATTAATAGTGTCAAAGGCATTATGGCAAGCCCAAAATTTCTTTGATTACAAAGAAAAAAATCAGAAGCTTTCTCTTTTTATCTTTTTTTCTCTTTTTCTCTTTTTTTCCTCTTTTTTCTCTTTTTTCCCCGTTTCTTTCTCTCCTTTCCTTCCTTCCTTCCTTTCTTCCTGTTTGCTGTTGAAGCTTTATTAGAAAACAGAATAACCTCTAGGATATAATAATTTATCCAGTCAAGATAACTGGAGCTATTTCCTTAAGCCTGTAATCACCCTGAGTTTGTGTGTTGTGAGATTTATACTGCAGTTCCTTATTACCAAAGAAACAGTTAAAAAGGATTTATGTAGTATGTGCAGTGAGTGTGTCTGGAATTTCTGTATGTTCCGAACTTCTGCACTCTGGTACCTCCTTGGTCCTTACTTGTAGAGGGCACTATTTTGAAGTGGAGACTGAACATTCAATTAAATGCAAATTTTATTCAGGCATTAAAACAGAATCACATTCATTCATTAAACTCAAATGATGCTTTTATTTAGAAAAATATATCAGCACATGGTAGCACCACATGCTGCTTATAAATAACTATGGTGATCTGGTTGTGCAAAAGTATATAATTTCATTATTAAAGGATTTAAACTCCTTACAAGGTGCATGGTGTCCGTGAATGTTTCACTTAATTTGATTACATCCATAGAAAAAGCATTTCACTTACATGGGAGGCAGTGGGTCTCCTGTCTTACGGCGCCGTTCTAATGCATTATGATCCCAATCTCACACTTGTAGGTTCCGACTTGGCCGGACGCGTTTAATATTTCGGGTGCATAAATGCAGATTTGAGCAATTCGGTTCGTTTCTGAATCTAGCCTACCAAGCTTCCACATTTTCAAACCACTTCCTTTTCTTAGTTCTTAGTTACCAGAGTGTTACAAAGAAAGGGGTTTGATCTCATGTAGATAGCATAGCATTAATTACCCTGACACTAATTAAACTGCATCAAACAAATACCACCGTGTTCCTCAGGGGGACAACAGAAGGCAGTTTAAAATAATTACTGGAGCTTCATGCATGTGTGAAGTTTTCATTACTCTTAGGACACAAGCAAAAGAGATTTGATATCATTAAAATCCCCCCCTTTAGTGTTTGCAAAAAATGACTAAAATTTGCTTGGAGCATATTGATGTCTAAATAGTAGTGATTTCAGTTCTTGCGAATAGTAACTTTTCTTTAAGAGTTGTAAGCCTGTGAAGCAGGAACAGGTGTTCCAGTCCACATTCTGGTATGATTATGTATTAGCTTATGTTTGTCAGACCATTTCATTAACCACCCACTGCTATCACATATACATATACTTTGTTCTTTCTGAACCATGAAATGAAATGCATATATCTTCACTAATGCTTGCTATCAATGTAAATGAGAAAAGGAGGCTTATTACCAATCACTGCTGCTGTGAAGCACACACCTCTGTACAGTTACAGGTAATAAACATCTTTTTGTAAGTAGGAAGCAAGATATATTGAGTTCTGTGTACAGTAAGAAACAGACATGCCTTCGACCCTACTCCAGTATTTATAAATTGCAATTCCCAGACATGTACACATTCAACAGGATATCCTAAAGCACCTTTATGAATCAGAAGGCAGTATTCCTTTTCATGCTCTTTTATATCTTGCAAATGTTTTGAAGCTAGCAAGATTTTGCTGGTCAGCCATTCATGGGCAGCTTCTCCGAGTAAAATCTGAGCATGTTTGCACCACTGAGCAAGTGCCAGTTTCTGCATCAGCTGTTGCCCCTGTCAGAGCCAGCAGCAGCTTTATAGGCCCTTTGAAAGAGTCAGTGGAAGAGTGATGTCCCTGCCCAGGGTAGGGGGTTGGACTAGACAGCCTTTGAAAGGCCCCTTCCAACCCAACCCATTCCATATAGTTCCTTATGCCACAGACTGGCAAGCAAAGATGACACCAGAGACAGTAAATGCGGGCAATGCAGAGTTCCAACCTTCTGCAAATGCTGTATTTTGCTAATGCTTACTTGATTATACAGGAAGCACCACTTGCCCTTTTCCATGTTCATGAGTGTATGTGCTTCGTATTTCCCAATTCTCTAAAAGCCACTGAACCCATTGTACAGGGTCATGTAGCATCTTTGTTTCTAGAAGTCGACACAGTGTTAGTAAACTTCTTTGAATTTAGTACTGACGGCAAGGGCCTATGGTGAAAGGTATGTGAGACAGAAAGCATTTCTAGATCTGCACTAGGAGTAGTGTTCTGAGTGTGTGAGTCTTTCTCAAAATTTGATTATGTATAATTTGAATGTATATAGTCATTTATCATAACCTGCTTACTTTCTGGAACCTTTGAGGAACTATTTAAAAGATTTTGTCTGTAATGGAAGGTCCGATTATGCTGGGGGTGCTTCTTTTTTTAAATTAAAGTATTGTCTTTATATTACTAAATCTGCTGCCTGCAATATAACATTGAATTAGGGTTGTGCAATTGACAGACTAAGTAGAGATGATCAAAACTGATTGGAGAGGAAATACAAAATTAATCCAGTTGTAGGATTCTGTGAACTCAACAAACACGCACAACAGAATACTTTTATTTCTTTGGAGGCAGATGGTTTGTCCTATTTTAAGCTGATAGATTCTTCATGCATTTCTTTTGGATGTCATTGGTTTTAACTGCCAGACAGTATCTACTGTTAGAAGTTTCCTTATTCCTGGATTATTTAAAGAGTATTTTTGGCACATTCAAATGATCATACTGTACACCAAGTTAATTTTTCCTTACACTTAGCTCATACGTGAAAAAAGTGTTTATATAATGAAAAAAACCCTCTAAAATGAACAGTTCTTTTTTTCCTTCTTTTGACATGATGTTGACAGAAGTCGCTTTGATGTAGTTTAGAGTCATGAATTTTCTATCTGTTCTGTTTTTCCTGGGGCTCCATCTATTCAGACATCCTGATCTGTCATTTTGCAACACTTTGTGAAGTGCTTGACAGATAGCGGTTTTGACAAGTGCTGGACATCAGCAGCAATTCAGAATAAGCAGTGTATATTTCTCCAGGTAAAGTGACAAAACGTCTAAAAGCGTAAGAAGAACTGTACAGTCTTCAATCACATTTAATGTTACAAAGCAAGACTTTTTCTGCTTTCTCCATTTATTATAGTAGCGTGCAGTGGCTCAGACTTGGGTATCTGCTGGAATTTTGGATGGATAACTTTTTCTTTTCTTTCTGTATTTCCTAATATATGACTAATTTCTCCAATCTGATTAGAAAATGAAAGGGCTTGCTGAGACATATCCTGAAAAATGCAGCACAATTAACATTTCACGTAATGTTAATTTCCAGGGTCTTCTAGTATTTGACATAAACAATATGTATGTGATCAATTATCTCCAGGTTCGTTATTGTGGTTTGTTGGTGTGTTTGGGGTTTTTTTGTAATGTCATTTTAAGTGTACAAATATAGCATGTACAAAGAACATAATTTAGGAAAATCACCATTATTCGTTAATTATTCTATTTCCTATTCCACTTCTCAAATCCTTTCTTGATGGTGGTTTGTGCTATATCACCCATAGGTAATCATAGATTGCATATTTACATTATGTAGTATATTGAAAATGTAAAACATTTCATATAATTATTCTGCATCTGTATTCACTCAAGAAACAGCTGTTGAAAGTTGAGGGGGATGCAAAATGGCACAGCCTGAAGATGTTCTTGTTCATTCAGCTAACTCCTTTTTGATGTGATACCTACTGGCAGGGTTGTGTGGTGAATTCAACTTCTTTGACAGCCATCAGCCCCACTGACCAGTAGTTTCAGTTTTTGTAGTTAGGGGAAAGATGAGAAAAAATATTTCCATAATTTAGATTTTTTTTTTCAGCTGCTGGATCGAAAGCCCCTGCCAACAGCTATCTAAATCAACACCATGCCAACATGTTCTGTAGTCCGAAGGTCACTCAAACATCTGGCCCCACAGTCTTGTTCTTTAAGGTTTGTTACTGGGCAGCATCTGTTTATAGATTCTTTCTCAACCTCTCTTTGATCACTTTGACAGCAAAAAGAAGCTTCTATCACCCTTGATGTGTTAAGATAAAAATATCAGGAAGATCAGACCATTGTAAAATTTGATTCAATTTCATATAATACTGTATCTATGCTTTTAGTTTCTTAAGTTTAGTTGGGTTTTTTTTCCCTTGGCTGGGTTAGGGAGTATTATATATTACTCTCTACTGTTGAGATTAAAAAAAAAATATTGTCAGAGCTGATATGTTCAGTGGGAATGTGAAAATGACTACACTAAGCAGGTCTTGCCCAGCTGAGCTTGGTCAGCATTTAAAAAAAAAAAAAAAGTTTGGAAAGTGAGCAGAGCCGGCATATTTAGCTCTGATCTATTTTGAGTAATGTGTTATCTAACTCCCTCTACCATGTCTGTCCTCTGCACTCTGACAAAGAGTTACCTTTTCATAAAGGTTCATTTATGCTCATATGTCTGTAGATATTTCTCTTATAAATAATCACGGGGAAAATGGAAATATCACTGCTTCCCTTTCCTTTTACTAACTTTGAGTTAACTTTTAGATCTACCATTTCCAAACAATGTGGAACTTCTTGCTTTATTCCAGACAAGAATAAATAAACATTCTTTATTCTGGTCTTTTTATTTGGAAAAAAAAAAAAATTTGGTAGTGTTTGACAATATTAGAATGATCGTATTTATAAACATTACTGAAGTCTAGTTTGTACCATAATGGAAAAGATCTTAGGTGACTTATGGAATCTTATGGAGTCTTATGGTCCTATCCTCAGCAAAGACACTTTGTTTGATGCGTAACTCAGGGACAGACACAGTTGTAATATGAATGCACAAAACTATGTGTATGTGGAATTAATTTTTGTTTGTGTACCTCTGGACTTTGTGGCAAACAAAGCAGACAGCCCTAGAGTCCTTTGTTTCTCCAGGGAATTGTTACAGCATGGTATCAGTTATTCAGACCTACTCATCTTCAGCAGAGAGAGGTCTCTACATGAGAACCTTATTAAATGTGCACATAAAGGCCTTAGTCCTGTACATCTACCATGGATAGTCACCTCGGTTCTGTAATGGTGGTTTTATGGATATATATCCATCTGTTAAATAGAAATGAGCCACAATCTCATTTCACATGGACTATGGACAGCCAATAGGCAGCTAAAATTTTTTATCATTGTCAGCCAAGTGTGAGAAAATAATCATATGCAGAAATCACGAGCAGACACATCTTAGCTGGGGGCTGTCTAGTTTTATAAAATTATATGGAATGCATATATCAAGTGGCCCAAGTCAGGGGACTACATTCCCACTGTTCTCTCAGGTGCAACCATCCTGGGCATTGGGTGCACATTGCAGTCTCCTCTCAGTTGCTGGTAGTGTAACAGGAAAGGGACATTTGAGCAGTGAGGGTCAAGTACTGCTGGCAGATTGGAGCTTTAGTTGAAAACTTTCTTTTCCTCAAGAATACAGGAAACTCATGAAGAGTCTTAGTGCAGAAGCTAAGTTTGAACCCAACACAGGGGAGAGAAGAAAGCCAAAAGGCAGGTACGGGCTCCTTCCTCACCAGAACACCCCACCTCAGAGGTGCTCAGAATGAAGAAGGTAGAACTTAATCCATACTAAACCATGTCCAGTAGCTTTGAGGAACAAGATGACACGGCCACTTGATGAGATTTCTAGTTGTATGAAAGAAGGAAAGGTCAATCTTCAGAGATATTTTCGGGAAGAAGTGACAACATTTTGTTATAATCTAATATGCAAAGAAGGCCAAGTCTAAGACTGTAGATCTGAAATATACAGAGGGTAGGCGCTTCCATAGTAACTGTGAAAGAGATGTAGGCTTTGAATTTAAATTCCAGCTAGCACATTTAATAGTGTACGAACTGTTTAGGATAGCTTGTTTCAGAGTAATTCTGCCCAGGATCTTGCTTTCTATTAGAGTGATCTTGTGACATGGGTCAATTGCTCAATCCTACATCTTCTGAGTTCTCCTATCTCTTACTTCATGATGCTTTCTTTGCAGTTTCTCTTTCTGTGTAATCTTTCAAGTCCTAAGAGGAGAGACTGAGGGACCTGGGGTTGTTCAGCCTGGAGAAGAGGAGGCTCAGAGAAGACCTCATCACTCTCTACAACTCCCTGAAAGGAGGTTGTAGCCAGATGGGTGTTGGTCTCTTCTCCCAGGCAACCAGCAGTAAGAACAAGAGGGCACGTCTTAGGTTCTGCCAGGGGAGGTTTAGGTTGGATATTAGGAAGACATTTTTTACAAATAGAGTGATCAGACATTGGAATGGGCTGCCCAGGGAGGTGGTGGATTCTCCGTCCCTGGAGGTTTTTAAGATGAGACTGGATGTGGCACTCAGTGCCATGGTCTAGTAACCACGGCAATGCTGGATCAAGGATTAGACTTGATGATCTCTGAGGTCTTTTCCAACCCGGTTGATTCTATGGTTCTGTGATTCTCTGAAAGTATGAGCCTTTTCATGTGCCTTACTGCTTTTAACTGTACATTGCTCAATCCCCATCATCCTTCCTTCTTTAGCTCTCCTTTCCTTTGTAGCAGTATTTTACTTATTCTCCTTGTTCGCTCTAATAAAATCTCATTGTTGTAGAGCTGAATTAGTGAAAACAAGTCTTAGACCCTTCCATTCACTTTACAGACAGCATTTGGCTCAGGAAATATGCTACCTGAAGAAGATGACATAAGAAAGCAAAGACTGTTCTGTGAGAATTTTGCCTCATAAACTTTTTGTAGAACAGCTGCAGACGGTATCACCTGCAAGAATCACCTGCTAACATCAGAAAGACATAGACACTTTCTTAGAAAAATAATGCAGATTTGCACAGGAGAAACCCTGCTGTACCCTCTGGGGTGAATTGTGGAAAGTTGTTCTTGGAGGTGGTACAGTTTTGAGCAGCAGGAAGGCTACATGTTAGTGGTAATTGGACTGAAAGATGATATTAGCTAGAAGTAAGAGTCTTTACATAACCCACAATTGCTTAGTTTTAAGATGAGCAAGTAAATAGTTGTACAGAAGCTGTCCAGGAATACAAGAACCTGAAAGAAAGGGAAGAATCAGGTAAACCCTATTCCTTGTATAAGGCTCTAATATGGTTAAAACTTCAGGCAAAACTTGAACTGATAAAGTAAAAAGCTAGATAGGAATGAGTTTATATCAATAATAGCATTGTGAGCAGTGTAGTGAGCACATACATGAAAGCAGTACAGGTTTCAGCACTACAGCTGCAAGACCTCTGTTTCACTAGTTGCAAAAAAGCTTATATTGACTTGTGCTTTTTTTACCTAGTATTTTTCTTTCACAGGTAGACTTTTATGATGTATTAATACAGAATGAGCAAGCTTTTGGTCTAAGAGTACACATGAATGAAGACTTTGTGTTCTCTTGTGTGTGCTTCTGACTTTTTTCCTCCATTCCCTGAGTCAGAAACATGTTTTATTAACATTTTGTTTGTCATTTTAGGTTTAAAGGTAAGAATGGTCATGATGAGACTAACGCCTCCCTTAGCTGGATTTCCTGTTGACTCTAAGGCCAGAAGCAGGTGTGTGCCAGGGAGTCCATGGCAGGAGAAATACGCACAGAAACATGCCTTTTGCATCTTGCAGTTTCTGTGAATCGGAGACTGACAGGTTGTCTGGCCTATGAGCAGTATTTTTATCATTTTAGGCTTTCCACTGATGGATTTCCCTGGGTGGTTATCATTTTGAACTTTTAGCTTCTACAGTAGTTTCCACAGACACCCTGCCAGGCTCTAGTTACAGGACAGTCCTTTAAAAACTATGAGGTCTGGACCACCTTGGTTAAGACGGTGCTGCCTTGTGCCCAGAGTTCGGCATTTTTATTTCTCTTTTCTGTTTTCCTAGGTCTTTGTGTGACTTCCAAATCTATTCCTTTCTTCTTCAGCTTGGCGTTCGCCTTTGTTTTGTTCTTGATCCTGTTCTCCCGCTTCTCTTACCTTCTTCCTTCTCCAGGAACTTATCTCAGGCAGCTCAGCCCAGCTGGCTGGTTGGGAATTTGTCTGCTGTGCTCTCCCACAGTAGAGGTGGGACCCACTAGGTGAGCACAGGGTTTTGCAGGCACATTGTGCATAGAGCCATAGTAACCAACAAGCGTGTCTCTGCTGGACTGAGGATGTTCTGGTGCTTAGAAAACAGTCGTTTTAGTGGGATTATCAGCTCCATTTTTGAGTCAAGAAGTGCTTCTAATTAAGAATCGTGGGTCTTTAATGTGTCAGTTATGTCTTTAAAATGAGTTGCTGGCATTGTTTTGTGTTGTCTGGGAGAACAACTGGTTTAAAGCCCCTAGGAAGACATCCCTGACTCACTGGCTGCAAGGCAGATTTGAACTGATGGCTGATGTTTGTTTTCTGTGATGAAACTTCCCATAGATGATATTGAAGGCTGAAGAGCCTTTCCAAGGCAGACTGGAATATTTTATGTAAAAAAAAAAATGAACTGAGTGCAGTGCAAAAGAGCATATTACAGAGGCTATAAGTATTTTGCCACATTTCTTGCACAAACAATGAGACTCATAAGTGTTTATGCCACCTGTAATTAAAAATGAGATAATCCTGGCAATTTGAGAAAGTCTTGTATGATTAATATCCATTTCCTAGTTGCTTGCTGCAGTGAAAGATAATTAATTGTAAAGACATTTTTAGAAGCAGTGCAATAATCTTTTCTAACCAAAAGCAAATGTTTAAAAAGTAAGAAAATTGATAATGCAATTAATTATGTGAGTATTACAATAATTTAACCTCCTTGGTAGAAAGTTGGTGCCTAGGGACAGTATTATCCACACATTAAATTGAAATTAACAATAACATTCTCTTTGTCATTGCAGTCTAGGAAATGGCAGATGTAACATAGCTGCAGCCCTACAGAGTTGCCTAGGTTGAGATTTCAGATTAGTTCTTGAAAATGCAGATTTCTTCACAGACAGTTTTTCTCTAGATATTCCAAAAGGATGATTCAGATGCAGATTTTAAGACTTACCCTAAATGTATTCATAGGTTCTCCATGTAAAATTTGTCAAGGCTTCCAAATTTCACAGGTGGATTTGTATCTACTTGATGGATTAATGATTCTGTGTCCACCTGCTTTTGAGTTTTACCCTGTGTTTTAAATACACTAGCTCCACAAGTAAGCATTCATTGAACATGGATTTTAGTTAATTGTAAACATTCTATTTCAAACTTAGCCATATTATTTCCAAAACAAATATTAATGAAGGGAATAATAAACATAAACACTTATTTTGAAAATGCAGATGTACAAGAAAATAAATAAACGATATTGTTAATAGCAGATACAGAAAATAATACACAGTTGCTGCAAGCTGTTGTGCTGAACATTTTCTTGAAGGACTGTAAACTCTTAACCAATTGGGTATATGGTTATAATTTACGTACAATATTTTCCTAATATTACAGATGGCAGTAGAAGCTCAAGATTAAATTACTTATCTGGTTTTCAATTAGACTTCAACAGGTTGCTTTATAATATAACAAGAAAATGAGCATTTAAAGTCATATGAGTTGTAACCATAAAATGATAATGCACAAGTAGATAAAATACAGCACTGATAGTAAGGAAAATGGCAAGAAATGAATTAGCTCTGTATACGTGTGTGTAATAATGTGTTATTTGTGCTATGAATATATGCTTTGTTGTTTATTCATTATAAAGGAGAGAGGTCAATATGAGCTTTATTAGTAAAAATGAAGAAACAATGTATCTATTGCAAGTAGTAAAAAAAACTTTAAGTGAAATGAAGTCATGAAATATAGAGGGATAAAAGGAAGTTTTTGTGTTTGATGTGTTGGTGTTGATTTATTTGTACGTATATATACAGAGACATATATTTCTCTAATCTTAAGTCTCTAAGCAAACCATGAAGTGTCTGCTGTGTGATTCTCTTTTCTATGGAAAATTGATATGCTGTTCAGAGGAGGAGTATGATGTGCCAGGCAGTGCCCTGTTGTTGGGATGCAGAGCAGCAGAGGCTCAAAAGCTGAAGACAACATAAAGAAGTGGAGATTTATAAAATAATTGCTCTGTAAGAATTTTGTTGTATGAGTTTTGAGCTTGAAATCTAATTTCTGCTGCCTTCCAGCTGATTTCATCTTGGGGCATGCACAGTATGTCTTGGGCTCTGCCTCTGCCTAGGAGAAATCGGCACTTGCAGGAGCTCCTGTGGGTTTCAGCAGGTATTGATCAAGGGAACCTGTGATTCTTCTTGTTGAAAAGGAGCCCAAACTAAAAAAGGGGTTATTTTTTACCCTTATTTGGAAACCATCCCAGATTCATGGATGCAATAAATGACATCAAGCTTGTTCTTAGTTTCTTTTTCTAGTCTATGTATGGCCTGGCCTTGGGCTTGAGTCAAGATGACTTGAGCTAGCAGAGCTGTAGCAAGGCATGGCAGTGTGAGCAGAGTGCATGTTTCAGACAGTGCTGTCCATCAGTTTGATCAGGAGGTTGTCACCTGCAGCAGGCATTCGGAGGTAGCTACATTTAATTTCATTTTCCTTACAAAAACATTAGAGCAAGAACTCTTCATGCTACACGAGCATCAAATCACATGAAAATAAAACTAAAACAAACGAAAAAACAAACCAGACAAACAAACAAAAGCCAAACAAAGAAACCCAACAACAAAAATCCATCTTTGAACATGTAGATCTGTAGTCTGTAAATAGCTGCACACTTAATTCTGCAGTGTGGTTTGAATTAAGCATTTGCTTGTGATCTGCAGGGTTTGGAACCCTGTATTGCAGAGTGCTTAATTTTGTTGCTAGCGTGTTAAGACCATGGTATTTCTAATGTGCGTGTCCTGAATTATATAATACTACTGAGCACCCTTTCTAATTTTCTTAATGCTGTGAGTCATTCAGCTTCTGGGCATTAGTTAAGTTGTTACATAGATGATTTCCCTCGTAATTGTAGGGAGTTTTGCTGCCTTGTTTTTCTCTTTTTCTTTGGCAAACAGGATTGTTTCAGTAGTGGTAATAGAGTTGCCTGTTGCTGTTGTGCGTTTAGCCAGCTGTGAAGCTGCACTTATGTTTGTTATTACCCTGCACTTTGGTATGAAATGCAGCCTATGAATTTTTTCACTAAAATGTAGCCACTGGGCCCAATCCTGGGGGACAGTCCACTTTCTCCTGCTGCCTTACATTCCTGCTTATTTTAACGGCAGTTCAGGCAGTTTCTTTACATTCGTGTGTAATTTCCCTTGGCTGTCACTGCCTGTTCCTTCTAGATACTTCAGTCAATATTTTCCACTGTTGATTAAATTCATGTTTCTTCTCAGGAGCTGTTATTGTAACTTCTGATCCCTTATTTCCTCCTCGATGCTATAGTAGAACATTGAGGCATACAGGGGTGGAGGTCAGGGGTACAACACTTCTGATTCACCATGGCGCAGCTTTCCAGAATAAAACCCATTTTTAAGCATTAAAACATTTGACCTGTAACTCTCCTTGATTGCTGCATTTGACTTAATAACTCCATTTTGATTTTTTTTTCCTTTGGCTCTGGTTGGTATTGCAGTGGACTTGTTGGGAAGTTAATAGCTATCATGTCAATTTTTATTTTCTAAATGAAACAATGCCCCCTGGTGCTCTAGGATTCGAGAGGTCTGATTTTACAGTCAAAATAAAAATAAAATCAAATAAATTCTTTTCAGACAGATACTTATTGTCCCTAAATCTGCCAGCTACCACTCAAATGCTGTCACTGTCACTCACAGGCGATGGAGAAGAACTCTTGTCAGCACTGAGCGACAAAGAGAAGCCACAAGGAGAGTAGCGAGGAATTAAAGCAAATTACAAAAGAAACATGCGTCCATTAGGCAGGGTAAAAGCAAATTACAGAAGAGAAAAATAAAATGAAAGGGTTAAGGCAAGAAAAAGTCTAATGATAGAACAGTCAGAGAAAAGTAAAAACTGTCAGCTTAATGGAATGTAAAATCTAGATAGTGATAGAGAAGAAGCGATAATATTAAAAAATGGAAGTACTTTTTATAAAAAGATTGTATTTAATAAAGATATTAGAGAAGAAAAGGACAAAGAGAGTGTGAGAAATATGCAATGAAGAGCACTAAATTAAAATGGCAAGTCTAAAAAGGAAGATAATATAGAAGGTATATATAAGTGCATGAATGCTTACAGGAATTAGTAGAATAAATGTAGTTTGATATTTTCTGTGCATAACAAAATAGATTATTGATGCAGAAATTTAATCCAAAGTCCCATCAGAGTAAAAATGTAAGCAAAGCTGATAAGCAGTGATCTGATAAATAGTTGATCTCACTTCAGTTTAGCCTGTTACTAGCATTTGATTCCGTAAGAATTAAGATGCTAAATTACAAAATGATTCTTGATGGACATGGCATGCATGGGAACCACGAGAATGTTGCTTGTCCTGGTTGCAGACAGTAAACTCCAGCACAGCATGCCTTCTCAAAGCCTCGCAGCTGACGGGAGCCTCAGCTTTGGAAGACCAATCAATAGAGCAGAGGCTGCCATAAATCACCATCTCAGATGGAGCACAGGGCTATGAACACTACCAGAGCTATCTATAAAGCCAAAACAGACACACACGCACAGAAAAAAAAAAAAAAGAAGGCAGAAGAAAGGAAAAGGAAACCACCACTTGCTGCAGCTGCAAGACGTGTAAACAACCCGTTCTTTCAGGTTTTTTTCAGTCAAAGGCAAGGATAAAATAGCACAGCTCAGAAGCAGGGATGACTGAAATGGCTTTAAGGTAGCTTTATGTTCCCACAGTCCTGGAGCAGCAATGAGTCAGTCAAGTCCCTCACTGTAAGTTAGAATAGCCTGGAGGCTGCTCTAAATCATTCTGGCTGCCAGTGACCCTGCAACAGCAGAGAGGGGTTGCTGGGGCATAGCAAAGTCTTGGCTGCACTTCTCTTCCTTTGGCCATGTCCTCTGGCCTGTCCAGAGGAGCTGTTGGGGGTGGGGGGTGGGGAGAATGAGGGGGAACTGGG